>JAIUJO010000716.1:15000-212500 GCA_023846275.1 Vanilla planifolia
AAATCATTTCTTAATAATATGAATGAATGATGGATGTAACACAATCTTCATATCCTCTTAACTAGACTGTAGCTTTGGTAAGCACTTAAAAATGTTAAAATATTAAGGGTTAATGTTAAATGTGGTACTTAGAATTCAAGCATTAATTTCCACATAAAATCTTTTGTTTGTGGCCATCAAAGTGCACCAACATATTAAGGGTGGAATGAATTGTACTACATCATAAGATAGAAAACCAATTGTAGCATTCCATTGTTTATTGAGAAGAGTAATTATTTTTTATTTCAATTTTCATCAAAAGGGTATGGGCATAAAATTTTCAAGTTTTCTATGCTAGATAACAATCTGAAAAATATGTTGTTGACAACGTCCTCATTGTTACAATGAAGACATTTAGAAGCAAGATCAATGTCTAGTTGTCTAAATTCACTTGAAAATGGTAAAAATTTAATAAAAATCTAGGAAGTTAGCATTTACATTTTTCTTTGTTATTTATGATCCCAAATGCTTTTCCTAATCTTAGTAACATAGCTATTTCCATAAAAAATGCCATGCCAATTTTAGGCTAAATTTTCCTTGCATACATGCTTTCCATTATGTTTCAATAGATACATGGGTCTCTTAGTTAAATGAAAGTTTTAAATTTACTAAGAGATAAATAAGATTTCCATGTGTACGACTCCTTTCTATTTATGAAAAATTTAATAATGGAATGATCCACCTTGTTAGCTTCTTGTACCAACAAAATCTAAGAGACATGTTCATTGTGAAATTTTTAATTTTAGCAATGACATTAGTTATGATACAATGTGTTTTCAAACTATATATAGAACAAAAATTTAGTTAGTATAGAAACAAAACATAAAATAATTTAAAGGACAAATTCAAAAGCACATAAATTACATTGTCAATAACATTTTGATGAAGAAACACATCAATGAGAAGCTAGATCTTAAGTTCAAATAATCCATTGTTTTTTATTTGTTGCTACACTATAGAACATTAGAAAGAGGAAAATAAAAGTTTTGTATGAAAAAAATTAGAATTAAAAAAATCCAACTCCAAAAACTCCCTTGTAATTGATTTCTATAATTTCTTATGTAATAATATGCTTGAAACCCAAGTACATTTATTTTCTAATGCTGCATAACAGTGTCATTAATGCAAAATTTTGTATATTGTTTCATTAAAGGCGTGGATAATTGTGTGTTGGTGATCTCTTATGATCATACTAGTATAAGTGCTATTGAGTTTTATACAAGCATCAATGCCAAATTTAACTTGATTTGCTAAAGGTGAAATTTAATGGATCTTATCAAATCATTTCTTAGCAATAAGAATAAATGATGTACGTAATCCCATTTTAGTATCATCTCACTTGGACTTTATCAATTGGAAGCACCTAAAATTATTAAGATAGTAATAGTTCATCTTAAGTGTGATACATGGAATTGAATAACTAACTTTGTCATATAATCCTTTGTTTCAAACCATCGAAGTGGATTGACATATTAAGATGGGAATGAATTATAATGCTATACAATAAGCTGGTCAACCATATGTAGATTTCCATTATTTACCAATAAGAGTAATGATTGTTTGTTTCATTTGAATTCTCAACATAGGTGTCCTAGAAGAGAAGTTTTAATTTTCTTAAGGGAGATAACAATCTAAAACTATGTGGTTAATGGTGTCCTCCTTGGCATAATGATGACATCCAAAAGTAAGAGAAATGATTAGATGACTAAATTGATTTTAACAATGTAATTTTTTTTAAAATCTAACAAACTGGCATTAACATCTTCATTTGTTATCTTTTATCTCAAATCCTCTTCCAATTCCAATTATCAAGAATTTTTCTATTCGAAAAAATACATGCTAACTTTAGGTTAAATTTTTCAATCCGTACATTGTTTCCAATATGTTCAAACATATACAATTGATCTTAATGTTTGGCATGGCATTAACACTATAGTCTTCTTTGCACTTTCTATTGTGTTTAAGTTGTTAGACATGCCTTTTCTATGTACAATTTTGATCTCATACTTTTTGCATATAGAGATATCATACTAATATTAGATTTCTTTTTATTAAGTCAATACTATTTCGTTGAGATTGTTGATACCATGTCCATTTTCTACAATTTTAGTAGAAAGCTTTCTTTATTTCCTCAAGTGATGATTTTGACTACCCACATAATCCAACATAAGTAATTTATGATGATCTTGAATTTGTTAATGACTTTCCTTGTGGATGTGTTGTCATAAAATCAGAAGATGGGTTCTTCTTTAGAACTCAATTGAATATGGTTAGCCTTATTGATAAGAATTTTTCCTACAATTGTAATTGATCAGGATGTCACTTCAAAGCTTATTGATTTCAAAATAGATAGCAAATTTGAATGGAGAAGACAACATGATGAAAATCATTAATGTTGCACCAAGCAATAGGGACACTACTGGGGCTCACTACAGGGGTGTTAGAGCATTCACCATGATGCACTACCTAAGAAAAGTGCACGACAACATGGGTGTGCACATCGAAGGTAGAGAAAATTCAAAATACCATGTTGTAGCACTTAATGGATGTACCTATGGATGTCTGTGAGTGGAAAAAATTGTTAGAATTCTCCTAAGGGAGGTAATATAGATGTAGAGGCATGTGACTTGCACAAATCATGAAGACTTTGATGAACTTGGAAAAGTTTTATGATTTTTGTCAAAATGAAAACTTTTTTATTTTATAATAAGTAAATGTATCCAAACTTATGTATAATGGAATGGGAATGAGGTGCATAGCAAATTAGAGCGTATAAGAATTAAGAAATTTAGAACATAAACTTTTAACAACTTGAAGGGAATCATCTTAGAGAACTCAATCTTTTTGCAAAAAAAAGCCTCTTTTTCCTTTTTTTTATGTAGAGCTCTTCAATATCACGCTTCTACTTCTAGTAATACTAGTTAGAGAAGAATAACTATTAATAAGGATTATGGGTGAGAATACCTTGTAAGAAGATATTTTTATTATTCATATCAGAGGGCTTCAATTCAACATCAATGATAACTGCAAAGAAGAAGATATTTAAAGAGTAAGTCACAAAAGGAAATAAAAAAATTTAAGAGGCATTAGTCGAGGTGACTGTCAAATATTTCACCACCCTTGTAGAATAGATAGGTTTATTAACTTAACAAATATATTATTTAATGGACATTATCCTAAAATTCAATTTCCTTCCTATGACAAATCCAAACTAAATCTACCAAACGAAAATACACATAATTAAAGGAAATCCCAATTATGTAGTAATCACAAAACTTTTAGTGATAAAGACTAGAATTACATCTATTATGTGGGAATTAGTGGGATACTTCCAAGCTAAATGCTATACTTAATTTATGCAATTATTATGGTACAATAGATGTAGAGAAACAAGATACATAGTTAGATTAAGTAGAGTCATATTTCTTAATATGATAATTCAAGGTAAAAATAGATGTTGAATGTTTGATTAACAAAGATGTGTCGTGCATTAGCCAGCCTAATGGAATGCTCACCTGAGAGAAGACAATGCAATAAAAGTAACATGAATCTTACTTAAGAAATTAATATGAGAAGAATGTTACCACATGGGTTACATGGTGGAAAAATAAAGAAAGTGGCATAGACTATCACAGCAACAAGGGCAAACATTATTGGAATATACCAAATAATTCCTATGACAAGTCGCTAGTGTTGGAACCCCTATTAAAGTGATACACAATTTATGAATGTATATTGCAAGGGTATGCTATCTTATTGCTACTCAATTATGACTTTCCCATTACATAATTAAAGTGTACATATTTGTAATTGTTTTTAAAAATGTGGTTATAAAGGGATAAAAATAAAAGTACAACATACCAAAAGGTCTAAGTATAAGTCCAAAAATTTGTGACAAAGAATGAGTGTTCCTTAAAAAAATATATTATGATCACAATAAATATTATTTCTTTACGAATAAAAAAGGACTATTATCATCACTACAACCACATGGAGCACATATGACAAAAAAGTGGAAATTGTATCTAGAATTATTGCTAGAGAAGTTTAAGAATGACAAACTATTTATTATAATGAAGACTCAAATTGTACTACATACACTTTTTCAAGTTGTTAAAAATTAATCCCTTATGAAGAGTACAAAGGACATATCACATGAAGCAAAATAAAAAGAAAACTCTTTACTATCTAAACAAAAGTGAGGATGGAGCAAATTCATGCTATCCTTGTCAATGATAGATAAATGAACTAAATGTCAAAAAGTCTTCAACAAATATTAAAGTTAGAGAGTAAAGCACATCCAAGGCCTTATTCCTTGGGTTGGATTCATAAAGAATTTAAGGGGTGCATTGAAAAATAATACAAGCTGAAGTTCACTATCATGATAGACTACATTGATTTCATTATCTATAAAGTGGCATCTATAACAATCTAACCAACATAATAAGGAAACTTACTATTGGATTGAGTTTCCATCTACTATCGAAGAACACATTGGTAATTCTAAATCTCAATTTTGTGACCTCTGCATGTCACTAAGTTATGATTATTTCTCATTATTTACTTTTATAATTATAAGTTACTAAAAATAAGCTCTAATCGAGATGAAATAAATATAATCAGACATGACTTGACATGCTCTACAAAATTGAATATCCATTTTCTTATTTTTCAAAAATTTATTTTCCTTGCTTTTGGAATGCTTAATGAGTTATTTTGATTCACACCTAGCGTGATGATGGAGAAAGTTACAATTGATCTCTTTAGTATCATATGATGTATATTCCATGTATAATTTATCTCATTCCTTTAATATTTTTTATTTAGCTATCTTATATTACTATGAAAGTCTAATCCTTATATTATTTGCTATTTGCATCACCTTGATTTTGGGATATTAACTTACATTAACATATCACATTTTGGGCTTATTATATATTTGCTTAATATTAAAATATTAATTTATTACAATTTATGTTTAATTAATTTTTTTAATCCATAATAGTGTTAAATGCGATCTATTTGAGAGAATCCAAAAATTTTTCGACTCTTATGGATAACTTGACATCCACTGAATATGAATTTTCTGTATTAAATATTTTATGTTATACGATTTTGGCATGTTTTATGAGTATTTTGATTCATACATAAATTTACGATAAAGTAATTTACACTGCCTTTCCTTAATATTTTGCATTTCAAATTTTATGTAAAATTTATGTAATTACTTTCTTGTGACTTTTGCATTGCTTTTATTTTATTATATTACACCACTTAAATTCAGTTCATTTTACCGTTATATCTATTTTCATAGTATTAAAATAATATTTTATCATTATTTATGTATATTTGCTTTGATAATTCACTGTTTTTTAAAATGACACTGAATTGATAATAAACAATCATCATTGGGCTTGCCTCCACATGCCCTATACAATTACATATTCATCTTTATTTTTAAAATTTTTTATCTTCTAGAATTTTTAAAAATATTTATGAGATATTTCAATTCATGCCTTATTTGACAAGTAAGGGGGTTATACTCTATCACCTTAGAATATTGAAGTATAATATTCCAATTGATGTTATGTCATTTCTTTAATATTTTAGTTCAATTTACTTATTTTATTATGAAGCTATAATTTTTATTTGTCTAACCTTTACTTCACTATGATTTTGTTATATTGTTATTCTTCAATTTATCTCACTTTAATATTAATATAATTTTTTAAAATTAAAGTAGTAATTTTTTTTTCTTTAGAGTATTTAATTTTGTAATATATAACAACTAAAACAAAAGTCCAATTGACATGATACAAATGTTGCTGGACATTCTTTCAAAATGTCTATTAATTCTTATATTTTTAACAATTATTTTCTAAACAATTTCATGTTCTATGAAATATTTTGTTTTTTATGTAAATTAATATTTGAGGATGTCACACTTAATCTCCTTTGTACCTTATATTGTAACTTTCCATTATAATTTTTCTCATTTCTTCAATGTTTTTAATTTTCATTTTTCTATATTACTTAATAGCTCTAAATCTTATCCTACATAAACTTTAATTCACTTTGATTTAGTTATGTTAAACTAACTTAATTTATATCAATTTAACTTTAATATATATTTATTTAATATTAAAATAAAAAGTTAAAGTTATTGATCATTCTAATTTGTAGTTATTCCAAACAAGGTCTCATAAACATAAGATAAACATTCTAAGACTCATCTTGATGTGTTCAATACAATTAATTACTCATTTATATATATATATAAGAATTTAATTAACAAGAGTTTTGGAGTATATTTGAGGTATTTTTATTTATACCTTTTTTATTGTCTAGAGTATTACACTTGATCACCTTAATATATAAGAATACAACTTTGTGTTACAGTTTGTCATTTAAACAAAATATTGCATTTATTTTCTTATAATCACTATGGAATTCTAAGTCTTCTCTCATGTGACCTCAGATCATTGTGATTTTATTATATTAAATTACATCAATTTATATCATTTTAACTTTGAAATAAATTTTCTTAATATTACGATCATAATTTGTTATTATTTATGCTTATTTAATTATGTATTTTGTATTAGTTATAAATGATGTCTAGTAGTGATGAAATGAATATTGTTGAACTCATTTGGATGTGTTCTGCTTAATCAAATACTTTTTTGTTATTTCTAAATAGTTTTGTGTTTAGAATTTTTTTATATTTAATGATATGTTTCAATTTATACTATATTTGGTGATTTATGAAGCTACACTCAATGTTCCTAGTAGTATGGATTGCATGTTTCTTTTACTTTGTCATATTATTTTTTAACACTAAAACTCCTTTCATGTGACCCATACTTGAGTTATATTTTATTATTTTATATTTCTTCAATTTACCTAATTTTGTTATCAAAATATAATTTCTAGATATTAAAAGAATTATTTATGATTTTTTATTTAACTTTGTAATTCATAGTTATTATGAAAAAGGTTCAAAGAAGGTGAAAGATATGTCATTAGACTCATCTTATTGAGCTTTAAAAATTAAATATTCAATGTTTTTATCTTATAAAATTTTTTCTTAGGTTTTTGTAGTAATTATGAGATATTTTATTAGTACTTGATTTATTGATCTCCATAGCATAACTTATTGTAACATTGACATATAATTTATCTCTTTTCTTAAAAGTTTTGCTTTGATTTTGTGATATAATAATCTGACTCTAAATCTCCTTTTATGTGATCCTTAAATAACTTTGATTTAGTTATGTTACATTGCTTTACTTTGCCATATTTTAGCTTTAATATATATTTACTTAATATTATTATCATAATTCATTATTATTTATGCTTTTTATGTTGTTAATTTGCATTAATTACTAGCAATCTTTAATCAAATGAAATAAACATTGTTAACTTGTCCAAATTTTCTTAATTTAATTAAATATACATTTTATAATTTTTAAATATTTCAATATGTACTTGAACTTTAAATTGAGTGCATTACACTCCAACTCACTTGTATATTTTAGTGCAATATCCCATAAAACTTATCACTTTTACTAAATTATTTTACTTTGATTTTGGGATAATTACAATGTAACTCTTAATCTCCTGTCATTTGATCCTTAAATGAGCTTGATTTAGTTATGTTGCTTTGCCTCATTTGATAATATCTTAGTTGTAATATATTGTTACTTAATATTAAAACAATAATTTATTATTACTTATATTTTTAAATTGTTAATATTTACTAACTCCTAACAAGGAATGATTAGATGAAACAAATGTTTCTAGAGTAATCCAAATGAGCTTAATTTAATTAAATATTCTTTTTACATTTTAAAATATTTTATTTTCTAAATTATTTTCTTTCTTTATGAAACATTTTATCTAATATATGATTTGATAACAAAGCATGTTAAAATCATGCTCCTTAATATCATGGAATAAAGCTTTTATGTATAGTTTAATCATTTCTTCAAATGTTTTGCCAAGGTTTTGCTATATTATAATGAAAATGTATTTCTCCACTCATGTGACCTTTATATTACTTTGATTTTTTTATATTAGAAATATTTAATTTATCTTATTTAAACTTTGGTACATATTTACTTATTTTTAAAATAGTAGTTTTTCAATATTTATGTTTATTTACTTTGGTATTTCACTAAACTTCCACAAGTGGTGTGATGGACATAAGGCAAACATCATTACTCTTGTCTAAATATGCTGAATAGAATTAAATATTTATTTTTAAAAAAAAATTATTTTCTTAAATTTTCATATGCTTTAAGAAATTTAATGACTCATACCTCTTTTGATGATCAAAGATGTTACAATCTATCTTCTCAGTAACTTGGAGTGCACTTTTCCAACATAATTTATATAATGTTTTTCAATTTTTTCCTTTGATTTTGATATTTAAAATGTAACTCTAAATATTCTATCATATGATGTTTTCATTTCTTTGATTTTGTTATGTGATATTATGTTAATTTATCATATTACCTTAACTTATATTTGATTTAAAATAAACTAAAACTCAATTATTATTTATTCTGATTTAATTTGGTAATTTATAGTTATTTTTAATGGAGTGTAGTCAGGAATAAAACAAATTGTTGAGCTTGTGTTAACGAGCTATATTTGGTGAATTATTCATTTTTAGGTATTAAATATTTTCCTTTTAATGATTTAGGTTTCTTTAATGAAGCATTTTGATTAATATCTAATATGATAATAAAGGATTTTACACTTGATATTCTTATTAGCATGAAATGTAACTTTGCCAAATAACTTATCATATTTTTTAAAATGTTTAACATAGATTTGATTATATTATAATTAAACTTTTAGTCTTCATGTGATCTTTGCATTCCTTTGATTTGGCTATATTATATTGCTTGTACTTAAACTCAATTTGGCTTTTCTATATTTTTTTACTTATTAAAATAATAATTTATTATTATTTGTAGTAATTTAATTTTGTAATTTTTCATAAATCTAAATGGGGTACTTTAAGAGGAAATATGCCTCGTTGGACTCTTCTAAACAATGTCTGTTAAAATAAATATTAATTATTTTTCTTTTACATATTTTTTACATTTCTTTGACATGTTTAGCAAGCTGTTTTGATTCATACATAATTTGATGATCAATGATGTAACAATCATTCTTTGTAGTTTATTTAATGCAGATATCTCATACAATTTATCTTAGTTTGTCAAATTTTTTAGTTTCATTAGGATATATTAGTATGTTTTTCTAAATCTCTTATCATGCACTACTACAGGTTTTTTATTTGACTCTACGAAATTACTATAATTTATCTTACTTTAGCTTTAATAATAATCCTCTTGGTACTAAAATAAATTTTTTTTCATTTATGCTTATTTATAATGATAATAAGTATTAATACCAACAAATGTCTAATGTGGATGAAATAGATGTTGCTAGACTCACCTCAAAAAAGCTCTAACTAATTAAATATTTATTTTTTAAATTTTTAATTGTTTTATTTTCTTATATTTTAGCATATTTACTAGATTTTTTTATTCATACCTGATTTGTTGATTATGGTAGCTATACTTGATCTGCTTTGCATCTTGGATTTCACATTCATAATATAGTCTATCTTATTTCATCAAATGTTTTACTTTGATTTTATTGTATTACAATATAATTATTAATCTCATCTCCTTTCACCATTCCATTACTTTTATTTGGTACTATTGTGTTGCTTTGTTTTAACTTATTTTAGGCTAAATATATAAAATGTAATATTTTTTATTGATAATAATTAAGTTTGGCAATTTTTTAATTTGAAATAAGGTATGTTGGAGAGCAAATAATTGTTTTTAGACTTGAGTAAATGATGGTGCCAATCAAATATTCGACTCTAATTTTTAGAATATTTTAGTTTTTAAGGTTTTTTTGAAACATTGTTGGGTAGTTTGATTCATAGTTAACTTCATAACAAAAATGTTTCATTTAATATCCATAGAGCCTATGAATACCACATTCATATAAAATTTTTCTTATTGGTTAAAATGTTTTTCTTTGATTTGTTTAAAATGCCAATAAACTTTACCAATAAACTTTACATCTCTCTTCTGATTGTCACATCTCTATCATAAACTTCCATCTAAACTTTAAACCTTCTTTGGTACTGATTTAGATATTAATGGAACATCTTGTAATCCATTTCTTTAACAAAGTAGATCTTTATTTTTATCATCATTAATTAAAAACCCTCTGAACATGGATGTTAAAATGAGAGAACAATATTGGAATTTAACAAAAAAATAAATATGATTGTCTTCCTTGATATTTCTATGGTTATTGCAAGTGGGTCATTACATACTTTGTTAATAGTACAATAAAACTACTACAAAACTTGCACCAATTTTAGATAAGGAAGAGATTTTCACAAGCATGACTAAACAAAATCCTCCCAATCATATGTTGGGTGTATTCAGGTGAATTAGCACCAATAGGTGTGCACAAAAATAATGCAATTAATTCTCCAACGCAATGTCTATCACCTTCCAAAAGTTAGAAAAAAGTATCGATAAGTGTGGTATAAGTTAATGAAGTCATTAGTGCATTAAATAGGGCTTAATAAAAGTAATATAACAAAATATAATTAATAATCAAATCAATGATGATTTCATTATAACAAGAAGGTTTCACAAAGTTGACAAGTGATTTTAGTTTTAGAGTCCAAAGCATCGTAGTTAGTGCCATGCATTTAGTATATTTTCAATGAAATGATGAAGATTTCACCCTTGTCTTGTGTAAGAAGACAAATAAAAGATAGAGTATGGTTCAACTAACTTAACTAGAAACTTTCTAGCATTTCAAACATTCTTTCTTTGTGTTCCATGGGTTGTTTAATAAGGCTATTTAGTCACATAACAAAACTTTTAGAGCATGGTTGTAATTCATCGTGTTTGGAAAACAAGTTCAGATCAGACTCCATAGCTTCAAGATTTTCTTCAAGCTTTGCCCTTAGCCTCAAAATAACTCAATTTCAATGCATGTGGAGGAAGTGGAACAAATTCTACAAATTCATGAATGTAATTGGACATTACTAATTGTTATGCAATGAAAGCTCTTAGTTTTAATTTAAAATGACTAAAATATTATCTCATGGAATGGAATAACACAACTTTTGAAAATATATTTCATACAACTAAGCTACATAATGAACAAGTTAAAATTAAAGAAATTTAATTTTATTCGAGTTACAATAAGGAAGTAAGGATGGAGCTAACAAAGAATCTGAGATCTTCATTCATGTTATTGTAGAAGAAGAAACTTATTAGCATCAAAAGATTAGTATTAAATTACTTAAAGAATTGAAAAGTAATAACAAAATGAGTTCATGCCTTAGTAAAAGGTAGAAAGGATAAAAAACAAGTAATTACAAGCATAAAAGAATCTATTGGTAGCTAGGAACAAGAAAAAAGTAAAATAATTGAAGCCATAATTTTACATTTACATAATTTATGGAAGGTTATAAACTTGATGATATAGATATTATACTTAGCTACTTCCTTTCTTTACACAAAGGTTAAGACAATATCTATTGATAAAGAAAAGCTCAATGAAGGAAACTAAACATAGCTATTTCATATGTGCCATGATAAATCATTTTGAGTAGATGAATTCAATAGTAAAGTTTTCACCCATTGTTGGAATACATTACAATCGATATTCTAGATGCTACCATGGATTTTTTGACAAGGTCTCCAAGCTCTAAACAAATTTCTAAAGCAAACCATTTTCAAATTACCAAAAATGTGAATGAAAAATTTTTGAATGATTTCAAGAGAAATAATTTGTGCTTTTTTATTAAGAAATTGCTCTCTTAATAATTGTCAATTAGACATTAAAAATTTTTTCTTAATGTTATATCGTCACAACAATCTAGATTTGAAAAAAACAAAGAGATAATAGATAATGTCCTAAATGGATAGGAATTGATTACAACATTAAAAAGAAGTAAAAAAAGAAGCATTTGCTTTATTAACGTTGATCATAAAAGTGATTTTAATTATAAATTATGGCAATTTCAAAACAAGTTCTCATGACATTCAACTTTTTTGATAAATATATTATGGCCAACATGAGTATTCTATGCAGCACCAAGACTTAAAATATCATCAATTGCTAAGAAAATAGTTTTTTTAAAGTCACTCAGAGGACCAAGCAGGCCAATTAGATCTCCCACTTTCATACTTTTGCTAGATGTTTTTAGCTAAGAGTTTTACATACTCATTAATCAAGGTATGGTTCTTCGTTATGCCCTACCTAGATCTTATCTAATGGTAACTTATTTAGGATTTTAAGATGACATAATAATCTTCATCACTATACGAAAAAAATTAAGATTTTACAACTTTCTCCTACACTTTAAAAAAAATAGTATTTTCACATATCAAACATCATAAAGGAAAATTTATTAGTGGGAACCAAAAAAGCATTGATAAGAAATAATAAAAAGATCAACTTTCAATTAATTAAACACCATAATCTATTTGGGTCCTTCCCTTGGAAGAATGACAAAACTCATTTTCAATACCTAATTGATCAATCAATAAAACGGATGTTAGTTGAGAAAAAAGGTTATTGACTATGAAAAAAGACTTATCCATGTGAAATACATTCTAAATTCAATAGCTATATATTCCTTAATTGCAATAAATCAACCTCCAATTCTACTATGTACAATTGAAAATTGTATGCATAATTTTATATTGGTGATTTATGTTTCGTTATTAATCCCTAATCCTGACACTTTGTTTGATAATAATAAATCTTAAGTATTCCCATTAAATTTGTTTGTCCAAAATTTCAAATTTTAATTAATTTATGCCAAAGGTAAATGGTTAACATAAAGAACAAAAGGAGTAAAGGTCAAATTTGATGAAGACCATCTTATTTCGAGCAGATGGTCACCAAGAGATTTATTTTAAGTTTAATTTAGAATGTTTTGCATCATTGAAATTTATATTTTTACAAAAAAAATTAAATTTTATTTAAATTAACCATATTAGAAAAACATTTAGATTAAGAAATAGTGATCATGTCACCTTGACCAACAAAACAATTATTTTATTTTTGTTGATATCTTTGAAAATCTTTGTTGAGAACTTGTCGTAAAAAATATATTATAAAAATAAATAATTAATTAGTAACAAAGTAATACTACAGAAACAAATTCTAATATTCTTAAATACCATAACAACAAATCGTTTGGAAAACTTTCTTCATTATACTAATTAGGTCAAAACTTAATTGGAAAACTCTAAAGTGAATGAACCATAGGAAAACAAACCCCAGTAATTGGCGAAATAGGAAACATAGGTGGACTGTGAAAAAAAAATAGTTCATATGTTTGACATGGGACTAAACTCGTCTGATTTATTCATGCTTCTTAATTTTGAATTGCTAGAGTGATTTCTACTAGCCAATTGTGCATGTTTGTGATCGAATAGTTGTAATCTTAATAGCCTCCTTAAATATGTAAATTTATCAGCTATTTAACATTTAATTTCATTACAACATGGTCTAAAATTAATCCATGCGTATGGTCAAGATACAGGTATTTAATGATGATAAAGATGTAGGGGTTTAGGCCAACCCTTTTTTCCAGACCATGCCGCCATAGAATTAGCTATCCAATTGCATAATTTTCGTGTTGGAATAGTTGAAAATACTTCCAATCATATGGCTCCTAGCATAAAACATATTGTAGATGTTATTTCTGAGCTATTAGAATCATTACTTAAAAATTTCTTAATTTATAAATTAAAAACTTACAAAATATTTCATTTTAAATAATTACTAATGGCTATTTTTGTTTATCTTGTAAGTTCTTTTAGTCATGAGAGAATGTTTATAAATAGGAGACTTTTAACATTATTTTTTGTGAAATTTTAGAAGAGAAGTTGGTAAACTGTAAAAAAAATTGCAAGCCATTAAATCTGTGAACAAGTGATACTCACAAGTGATACTCATTGTCTTTTTTATTCATTGCATTCTTCCAACAACAAACACAATTTTCTCATTCCTTCTCAAAATTGTTAAGCTCTCTTTTTCTTATGTATTAATTTATCAAATTAAATCACTTGTGCAATGTTATGCATTTTGTTAAGCATATGAAATTAGTAAGTATAAAGTACTAACTTGCATCACAGCTTTTTTTTGTTCTTTTTTTAATCACAATTTGTTGTAAGGTAATTGTAACTTATCATTTTATTTTTCATTATAGCAAGCTATTTTCCTACCCAATTTTTAGCAAAAGGTTTCCTTTCATGATTTTTTGATGCCTTGTTTTTATTTTGGGGTGAATGTTGCCTTGCTTAAGCTTAACAAAATTTTTTTTCTTGATTTTTTTTTGAAAATTTTCAAAAATATTATATCAAAACTAAATTAACATGTTTTAAAATTAAATAAACATTTAAGAAAATTTACCTTCTGAGACTTACTCATGGGTATTGAAAATTACTTTAAAAAGATTTTCTTTGAATATCTTATATAAATCAAAATTTTATAACAAGAAATCTAGCACATCTTGCTAAACTATATTTCCATTTTAAGAGTAATCACCAAAACCATTAGACCGATTAGGAGAAAATTAGCTTACCAAGAATGTCCTATGTCTTAAAAAAGCTTATAGAAGTAATGTTGACATTTTTAGCAAAATTAAATTAGAACCCTCTCTCAAACAACTCATTATGACGAATCCAGATGAAAGAAAAATTCATGACATCAAGAAAAATGCACCATATCAAACACAAGGAAGCACATGGAAATGAGAAAAGATATGGTCTTCAATCATACTAAAATTTTTAACCAAGTGAAAAATAGCTATTAGACTCTCATAGTTGATTGAAACTATAGAACTTGGTCAGCTTAGGAAGCAGTTGGAAGCAATGGTCTACTATTACCATCTAGAGAAAAAAATCTATAACACAAAACACAAACAACAATTTCTACTTTGATGGCATATGAATTGTTAATTGTTATGTGAATTGTTAAAAAGTAAGTTATGGTCAACCTTCAGTAACTATTTTACATTCAATGAGTTAATATAATTAGGACAATAGTTGTATTATCCAAGTGCTACAAACAATCCAATAATAACTCTATTAGTGGAGACGTCATTCAATTCCATTCTCTAATCATATGTTGGAACATATGGAAAGATAGAAATTTAAAAGGTCATGAGGAAACCAAACAAGTAGTGTACATCATTATCTAGAATGTTATCTTCAATTATTATCACAAATTTTTCTTCTTTCCACTCACTTAAATGGAAAAAGTTGATGTCTAATAGGTCTACCTTAGTTTAGTTCCTCCCTATACTTTATTAAAATATAAAAGCTACGAAGTTGTAAAATAGCATCTCCACCATAATAAAATGCCTAAATGCAAAATTGATGGGTTCACAAAGAGTAAAAAAGGTTGGTTAGCAATGGTGGAATAATTTGGAAGTATAAAGATAAAATAGTGAAGGCCTTATTTATTTTAATTAGCAACAAATCAATATTAGAAGTACAAGGAATAAAACTACCTTTAATTCTAAAAAATTTAAATAGTAGGGATCTATTTATCCATATTATCAAGATGTACTACAAGGAAGCCCAACAAATGGAACAAGGTAAGTTGAGCATCCCCTTGAAGTAACACAGATTGATTGAGGAAATATGGTAAGCGGTAAGAACAACATTAATCCATTGTTGTTTTCCTGTAGAACGAAATAGTTTGATGAATTACCTTGCAAAAACTTTAAGAACAAAACTCTAAATTAGCCACTTGGGATCCATAACATATTTCCAAATACCACAAGTAACTTACTAAACTTCATTATATCTAGCATCCATACATTGGAACATCCTAAAAGGTATAACGCATCAACCTTATTGAATATTTCTACTACGATGTGTAACATTTTCAAATTTTCATGAAGTGGAACCTTTTCAATTAGTATGATAGTAATCATCATACAATGCAAAGCATCTATGTTCATATAGTTTTAATTCCATTTCATGATAGTACAATCTATCACAAGATCAACAAAATACACCCAATCTTCAGAACACCACAACAATCATATAGTCATTATATCACTTCTTCAAAGTTTAGGAAAGTATGCCAGACTATGATTCCCAATTATAGAAATGGAAAGGTGCAGTCATCACCTTTTTTTTATTCAAAAGAAGGCATCAACATACTATAGCAATTCAATCAACGACATCAGATAGATAAATCTTATCATTAGTATCAAAGTTCACCTTTGGAAATTATCAAACAATGACTATCCCACCTATTATCACATCATAAAAGTACCATTGTTGAAGCTTTGCACTATTCTTTCTTAGTCACCTTCATGCCACAACATTTTTCTTGAATCGACAAGCCCTAAAAAGAAGACTTAATAGACTTAAAATTAGCTCAAGTGTATTATCATAATGGTGCACCTAGAAGATCATTCTAGTATGATATTTCAATTTTTTGATGGTATATTAGCAAGTTATGGAACTCTTCATACTATCTAATAGCAAGAACAATTCCAATATGTCATTTATCGTACACTGATGGATTGCATCACTAGTAGAATTAATGTCTTTAGAATTAGAGCAATGCAATGTGCTTGGAGCTCATTTACAACTTTTTTGTTCTATTGCTACTTGATTACTCATTGAATCAAATGGAGATATCTTTACCTGCATCTATAGAAAATAATCAGATCAAACTTAGAACAAACATTAAATTTAATCAAATAATGAAATGTGAAGCTTTCGTTATGCAATAAATTTTATTTATAAAATAACTCAATCACTCTCATATCTTACCATCTTCACCTTATTAAGTGTTAACATATTATGCCTAAACGTGCATTAAGTATAATCTTGGCTAAAATGCCAAATCTATTAGACATGATTTTTAGCTAATTATTTTTTACCACCCCAACTAAAAATAAATTCAAATTTCAATATTTTCTATCAATTATAATTATACAAGCTAGAAAATAAACTTATACAAAAAAATAAATGATTGTTTTCCACATCAATGTGGTGCTCTTACCAAGTGAAGAAAAAAATAAGGTCTTGTCTGAGTTTACTATCTAGGATTGCACATCCCATAAATAAGCCACCTAAGGTTTCTTCCAAACGATTAATAAATTGTTTGAGTCTGCTATCAATTACCTAAGTACCTTATAGTTTTCCCTAAATACTAACAAAATCTTTAAATGTACCCTTATCTGCCTTTTCTATAATTAAACTTTGACCTAGTTTCATCTTAGATTCTCTCGAAAACTTCATTGCCTACTAAGGTTATGTATTGATTTTTTATTTAAAGCTAAAATGATGGCTTGTACTCTTTAGTGTAATATCAAATTTTTTACAACAACAACAAATTTGTGGTCCTTATGCCTTGCAACCAAAGAATAAGGACTATATCCATCTTAAAGTCCTTCTTAAAGAATGACACATCCTAAATCACCATTTTTGGTGTCATCTAGTTGTCTAATAGCCAAATAAAAGCAACTTATGTTCTTATCCAATAAACCATGTGAAGCCAATGGTTTATCCCACATTACAAAAATAATGAACTTCTTGTCAAAGTATTGCATATCTCTAATGTTTAGCTTGAGTTCTCCTACCTTCTTCCAATATTTTTACTAAGACGTGTACTATCATTAGTCATTACGCATAACATGCATAATGGCTCACCAATTGGTATTGAACGCAATCCATTCGTAAGACCTTCCATTTGCAATTTCTTAAACATAAACAAAATGATAAACTTAACATAGAACTTGGAAAGCCTTACATTTGTTTCTCTAAATTCTTGACTAACATTTTTTGTCATTTCCTTATGCTGGCCCATCCTTAGGAACATAACGTATCACTAATTAGGTCTTCTTAACCACCACACAAGTCCACTTTAAACAGAACTAAGAATCAATAATAAGATCTGAACAATATTTATTATTTAAAGTTTGTCCATAGCCCTAATTCATTGAGACAAATCTAAATCTTTTTAGGCAAAAAATTGAGTCGTCTTGTGCCTTCTAACTAGAAATTAAGGACAACATTAACCTTAGAAGCCATATGTTCACTTAAGAGAGTAACCCAACACCTCACATGACATAACCAAGTCATGTCTCAAGGTTCCCAAGCGTATGGTAGTTAAGTAGGCACTTGGGCAAGAGAATTTCATAAGTTTAGTAAACTTTAGAGGGGTCATAATAAAGTTTTTTGTCTAAACTATGTTATAATTTGAAAAAATTGGATTTTACTTTTTTCTCAAAAAGAATTCAGAACTATAAGCATGTGTCATAAATTTGTTATAGTACTTTAATTGGAAGCATATATTCATCAAGCTCAAATTAAGATGTCACATAATACACGTAGATCACAACATAGCAAAATCAGTATTTGATCATGGAACTCAACTTTCACATAACATGATGTCTCAATTCTAACAACTTGTCAAATTAACTTATCAACATGTAAAAAAATTTTAAAATGTACGACACCTTCCAATAATAAGAATCTTCTAGATTCATTAATTTTTTGTTGTTAAGGATTTCCACAACATAGTTTCAAAAAATAAAAGTCATTAACGTTTATATGGTTTGGACTTAAGTTGCCAAGGATTCACTTTTGTTGAATCAACAAGGTTAAATGTTTGAAATTTAAACAAAATCTCTACCATCCAAGGGTAATGAAGCATGGTAATAAATAATGCTAGAATTCTTGCATTACAAAAAAGACATGACTTCCTTAATTATCTAAATTTCATCATTCTTTTAATCATAAACCAATAATATCATGTCTTAGGTAAGGAGTCTTTAAAACCATGAATCATTGCTTCTGTGCCAAAAAAACGTTTTACATGCATATTCCTGATGTAAATAACTCATTCATAGCAATTTGCTCTTAAACATTATTATACACAATAATGTTTTAATTAAGCGAGAAATAATAATAAAAAATGACATTATAACCTTAAATTTTCAATTTATATATACACAAATAATGAATCTCTACTTTAGCATGCATATAATCATGTTATTCTATCATAGAAGCTTAGACAAGAATACATCGAATAATATGCTAAGTTTTGTTAATATCTTGCAATGAGACTAATGAAAAGGAGTCTAATACATGCTCACATAAGATCTCCCCAAACCTAAGATCACTAAGATAGCTTGACTTATAGGGCATATATTCAAAAGTTATAGCATACTTTTTTTTGTTAGAGGAACTTAAAGGACATGTTGGATAATTGGATAGTCTCACAAAACATCAAGTTAAGAATTATTAATTTATCACGTAAGCAGACAATTTAAGAAATGATATAATTTAACATAGCTTAATTAAATTTCTTTTGCCTTCTTCAATCAAGAGACGTGAGGAAGTGGTCAACGTATGTTAATACATTATTGGTCAAAATTTTTCGCATACAACTTTATCAAACTAGCAATTTGTTTCACTTAGAAAATATATACATTTGCATCTATAATACAAAAATTCAACTCACCATGTTATCCAAGTAAAGGAAGTTTCTAAGGCTAAACCTTTCCTCTTTAAAGTATTGGGATCCATCTTCAGTTTCTTGCTCATGGATTATTCTTCTTCTGTCTCTTAACTTTTCTCGATTGGCCTCTTTGCTTGCTCATATGACTAGGTATTCCTAAAACCTAACAAAGAAAAATCTCTACACCTAAAAAGTCTTAAGTAAACATCCATAAATCTATGGATTTTTTAAGCAAATTGTTTAGGGCCTTCTAGGGTAATTAAGTCAAGTATCATATCTTTAAGAAGCCACAAATGCATAATCCATCTCAATAAGATCTAAAGTTTTGATTAGTTTATGCTAATTAAATTGTCTACAATCATAAATCATAATTTGATCACCACTATCTATGTTGTTGCAACAATTTCAATTTAGACTCCTTGACACCAAAGATTGTGAATTAAAATAGCTTGATATCAAAAGTAAGATTATTCAGCTTCTCTATGTCATACAAAATGCAGACCTATATCATACTAATAATGAAACCAATCACCTTTGATCAGTTAAAACCATTCTAGATTATAAAGGTATGTTGAACTTCTTTTACATGTTTGATGAACTAATTATGTTTAAACAATATCACTAACTACATTATCCAACCATTGCTTTCGTAGCACCAAAGTCATAAAACATACAACATTTCCTTCCATTACTATCATGCATGAAAAATCCATAACTTCATTCCTATTTGATCATACTATTACCTTACACCAACTTTTGAATACTATATTAATGCCCTCATATGTTGGTGTAATTAGCACAATACAATCACTTGATGGTCTTCTACTTATTCACAATTTCAATTATCTTATAATACCTTATAATGCATGGTGTTTTGTTGTTCTAAAACAATAGTAATGGTTTAACTTGGTGGCATTAAATTCTTCTAATGTTTATGAGTATGACATCATCAAAATAATATGATAGTGATGTCACACTAACACAAGCTAAATCTAATTTAGAGTTGTTTTTTCATTACATTTTTAACAAATCATATCCTATAATTAACAAATATTTTATGATAACATATTACAATCAGGTTCCCTTTCAACTTTCTTCAACATCATATCATATGATTCTCATTAAAGGAATAACTAAAAATAACGAAACCTAATTACTCAAAATGTAAAAAACTTTATCTAAAAAATTGAATGAAAATAGCATGTGTAAGTTCTCTGAAGAAGAGGCCTACAACTTCTCTTATTAGATCCTCCATTGTTGAGGTAAAAGGGTTGTGTGGTTTTGATGTAGTAAGGTTTGCTAAAACTTATATTAGCTCATAAAAAAATTAAGAAGTGCTTAGATTCAAGCAATATATTAATACAAAAGCCTAATTAAGCTATTTTATATTTAGAACAAAAAATCCTAGGATCATTAAGCAAGCAAAAACTTTTTTCTAAAGTCAAGGATTTGTAATGATTTTTAACATAAGAGTTCTCAACTAAAAGAAAAGTAGATTTTATCGACCAACACCAAAAGCACTAATGATGGTGGTGAAGTGCAAAGGTGCACCCATAAGCAAAGTTTTTACATTGCCAAACAAGAAATCACATGGTCACTTGCACAAAAAAAAATTGTTCACAACATTTAATTTTTCTAAAAGTTAAAGTAAATTGGTTAAGAACTTCCCGATTAATTTTATTTTCTTTATGGATATTAGATAAATGGGTTGAGATCTACTCTATTGAGCACCTCTTGTCTTCCTATGAAAACTCTTGAATCACATCATCAAATTAATCATTCATGACATGCTCTACCAAGCAATTTTGGTAGTAGCATTTCATTACTTCATTCATATTATAATTTTTGAAAACATAGGAATATAGAAGAAGATTCTCTAGCTCACACATGTTGAAATTCTCGAGCATATTTTAAAATTTCAAAATTCATCACAAATCATAAAACAGCTACTTTCAATTCTACAAAAATAATGATCTTAAAACCTACGAAATTAATTGTTATAATAGCTCTAAAATATGAGTGTACATTTTGACCAATGATCTGATATGCAGGAAGTGAGACACGTCAAACCTTGGGTCTAGTTTTTGGGTCGACATGTGTTAGAGCAAAGCAATGTGGGTTGATAGGTCAGGCACACTAACAGATTTTGCCTATCCATTTTCATAAGTTAGGATAGGTCAAGTGAGTTAGTGAGTTCTAAGTATCAGTGCACATTGAGTGAGTTGGCATAGGTGATGCCAATAAATGCTAATGGAAGCAATAATGTTTGTGAATGATAGTAGAAACATCCAAAAACTCAATTTTAAGATTTCTTCAAGTCATTTTCACCCAAATTCTACACTAGCATAGTTATGGGACCTCTAAAAAGAAGTCCTCCACTAAACTTATAACAAAAAATATTTAAAAATCCACCAATTTATCTTTTAATGACTTAAACTAAATTGTAGATGAAAAGAACTTGATGAAATAAGAAAAAAGAAAGCTAAAATGTACTATAAATTCGGATAAGCTGTAATTAATCCCTCAAACAATAATGATGGTATGGAATAATATGAACTAAAGACAATCTTTGCATGATGATATGTCTGAATAAGATAAGTATGAGACCAAATGGGACATCTATGCCTCGTATGGCTTGTTATAGTGTCATCAATCCTAGTTAGGAAAGACATCAATTTGTTGGAGCTAGCATTAAATATTTGATACTTCTCTAACATCTCAAGTTTAGATTGTGAAGCTTCACCATAGTAATCAAAGAATTATTAGTGGTAAGATGGACTCACCAATATATGCAAAGTCTTTGTTGTCTTTGATACTATGTGAAAACAATTTGATCACTTCAGATTTGCACCACTTGATCTCTCAACAAACCAGGAGGGGCTAATTATAATGGTAGAACTGATTCGCTTAGCAATGTTGGTGAAGTTTTGAAGGCTCACTATGTAGCCGGTGTGGTTATCTATAAGGTAAAAGATCTCTAATATTAAAGGTAGTTCTTATTTCATATTGTTTGGGTACAACAAAGATGTAAACATTAATACCTAGTTTTTATAATTTTAGACAATTTAGTAGCACAGATATATAATTTCTCAAGGGTTCCTATTAGAATTGACTTCTACCATGTGTCAACTATAATTTACTCCTTCAATGACAATGACATCTGAGACTAATGAGAAATAGAGGAGCAAATTTTGGCACAGCTATGAGTCTAAATAAGACTAGTACAACTATAAGCAAAACCTCTATATTATGTATATGACAAAGTTGCATTAGGTTTTCTTTAATGGAAATCAAGTCATTAGACTTGTGATGTCTTTCTTAATGTTATTTCTCATGGCTTGGTATTCATGTAAAGCATTTCAAAAGTTCTTTAATTTTTTTCTAAAAGTAATCTTCAAATGAATACAAAACACTAAGCTAAAGTTGTATAATTATTATTGGATCACGGCTTTTTGAAGATAATCGTTCATTCTCCCTATTGTAGCCCTGACTCCACATCATCTTTGGCATTATTAAAAAAATTTAATCATTTTTAAAATAAGCACAAACTTTTAGGGATGAGGATTCATAATTGTGGGAAAATTCTTTATGTGAGAAGTGTGAACTTAATTAGTTCATTTAGGTGCAATAATCAATTTCTCTTATATCTCTTTACTACTATTTTTAATGTGTATCATAAGATTTTCGAGTGGTGTTAAGTACAACTATGTGATGAAATAGTATTTTAATTCCACTACAAAGATCAATAGTTGAATCAATTTATTAAATTTATTTTATAAAATATTATCAACTACTACTTTAATTAATCAAGAATAATTATTTTTTATTAAATTTGAAGTCCAATAATTCATCAACTCCAAAATTAGACAATTTACATTTCCTAAAAAACGGTATTTTATTAAGTAGTTATTATTTGATGGTTGAAAGAACTTCAACCATAAATGCAATGAGTACAAAAGTTTGTTTAATTGGGATCTCTCTTTGATGCTAAGCCATTAAAATCATTGCTCTAATACCACATGTTGGACTTTGAAGGACACAAGAAGATGGTGATATTTGAGCATAAAACTTTTTGAAAATTAGAACATCAAAAAGCAAACATGTTTGAAATAGAAACAAAAAATATTTACAAATCTTTTAGTAATGAGTGGTAAGAAAAAAGAATTTAAAAAAATGAAAGGATACCTAGAAATTATTTGGTGGTTTTTTAGCCAATAATCCTTCATCAGCCCTTAAACTATTTGGCTTTTAATATGTGTTTCCTTTCATTCGATTGCCATTTCTTGTAAGGAAGCCAATAGAACTTGTGGCATTCTACCAATCATAAAAAGTAACCTCTTCTTTAAGTTTTTTTGAGAATGAAACTTTTGCCATCATGGCTTCCATTTCATGTTCAAAAACTTACTTTTCTTTTGATTTACTAAAGCTCAAACTCAATGACTTTCTAAGATTATTTTATGGTAGAAACTCAACCCAATATAACCTGTAAAAATAAGAAAAAGAACAAGCTTAGTTATCCATTTAGAGTGGAATCACAAATTTCCCTAATTTGATAATTTGTTGCACAGTCACGCCTACGCTTAGAACAAATTATTTCAATAAAATCTCTTGGTACAACAAAACACATATGCAAAAATATGTACCTAGCAATTGATTAATTCATTTTATGGGCTTTAAATTAATCCTAGAAGCTATGATCAACCAACTTGACCATCATGGTCATAGTATGCCACCAAAAATGTACCATGACCCTTTACCAACTAGCAACAAAATCTATTTAGAAAGTCATTTCCCTCAAGCTGTGTGACCCACCAATATACCATGTTTTTCATATTGTACAAAAGAAACCTACAAATGAGTCATAGATTCTAGAATGCAAATGCTATCATATGACTCACAGATATCCAATACAAAAATCCATAATATAAAAGGCCATAAATGTCCAGTGTAAGATAACATTCTCACAAAAATTTGAGCATAAAATAGATTATAATATTCAAAAGGTTGTAGTCCACATACAGCAATCTACTATAATCAAATATGCATCCATATGCATATTGAAAATAATAAATGGAAATAGTAACATAGCATATCCTAAATACAAAATACAAGTAAAAATGTGATTTAGTAGATCTACAAACTATATGCTTAAAACTTGAGCTCCTATGTAACAATAAGCTACTTGGAACTGCATAAGTACATGAGAGAGGAACTTGGGTTTCCAGTAATGATCTTAGAATTATATTGTAAAACTAAGAGTAAGAGTAAGGTTATATATTCATATAACTGATTGGAATAAGCAGCATCAAGTATAAAATAAAATTAGCTCTATCTTTATCTAATGGATTAAGTTGATGCTCAAAGTTATGATGCTAAAAAATAAATGCAAAATGTTCCACAAACAATGTAGTGCTCCTTTAATACTCAATAAATTCATAATAAGACCTTGCACTCCATTCTCATCACATGAAGTAGCACTCCACAATTCGTAATGTTAATCACATTGGCTAATGCTATAGGGATGTAAGAGTCCTCAATAATTACAAGCATTCCTTAACATCAATCCTAGAACAACATCTAATCCTTATGGGACTAAATTTCAAACATCTTACGATTGATCAAGCTGTCCAGCTACATGTTCAACAAATTATGCAAAATGTTCACTTCTGTATTAGTGGAGTAGTAGTATCTAACCTAAAAATATTTTTTAGAAGGCTCAAAATCTAGGGTCTGCTTTATCTTAACTTTTATATTATTTAAGATTAATTTCATAGTCTATTAGCATCATTCCAACCTTTCTTTATTTGCATTTAGGGACCATTTTTATTTTCTCAAAAAATAAATGTACCTATGGTGTTGCTAAATCCCAAATTAGTTATCTAGAGTATAATGAATTTTTTGGGGATTATAAGAGTTTCTTTAAAACCTAAATCAACCATATAAGGTAGCATAAAATACTTGTATAATATGATTTCCTCTAAATCATAAGTAATCTATTTTTTGTAACTAAGGCTCCTCAAACTATAAGTTAGTTATCTTGGGTGCAATCAAGTACATTGCTACATTAAGGTTTCCTCTAAAGCCTTTACCATAATGGAATTAAACATTAGGTCTATTGTTAGTACTTGATCTATGTTATTTAGTATGCTTCACATTAATTCGTTACTTATTTAGGCTATGAATTAAGTTTTTATGACGGCCAAATTATTTGGACTTCAAATTTTGGAACAATATCAAAGTTATTATTACTTGAATAACCATCAATAGTTTCAACCCAATTCCTAAGAAACTAATCTTTGTCACATATAATCAGAAAAAAAAATTAAATAAAACTAAGGGCTTAGCCAACATTACAAACATAATTTGGTCTATGGACAAGCCTTGCATATCTCTAAGGCTTAAACTTAGGCCTCCAACTTTCATAAGATGTATTTACCATGCCATTTTACGATCTATTGTCCATATCATTTGCAGCCTTATAAGGCTTATCATGTGTTAATAAAATTTGTCTAACCGTAGGACCATTCAGTCGTAAAAACATTAATATAAACCAATTTGTATGTATATCTAAAAGAAAGGTTTCTCTTCCACAAGTATATGAAAAAAATCTTTGCTAATGATATATCCACTTATACTAACTAAGACTTTCAAATATAGGATATCATGTTATAGGACTACCATAGATATAGTCATTTTTAGCTCCAACTATGGATCGGCCATATGATAACAACAATATCAATAAATCTAATTTCATCTATATCCTTTAGTACTCCTAATAAAAACCCAATATTTCATGTAAACAAATGATGACAATAACTAGCTTAGCCAAACTTCATGGATTAAAAGTAAGCCTTTCCAAGCTTTGCATATAGAAACTTAGGGCTATGCTCATGGTAGAAGCCATTTAGATTCATATAAGGGAACAAAGTCATTTCTCATATCACTTAATATAGATGGGTCAAAAGCTTCTAATAGAAACCTAAGAAAAGAAAAAATTGGCTGCATTAATATTTATGGTTTGGTTATGATTTTGAAGCATTAACATAATGTTCATAGCCTTGTCTTAGTCAATTAAGCACAAAAAGACTTCTAGCAATTTTTAAATGAAGAAATCATGCTTATGAATCAATATCCATGCCTTATCATAGTTCTTATGTTTCTAAACTTAAAACAAATCATGCTTAATTATGATATCATGTAGAATTTCTGTAGTAATACTATGCTAAAGCAACATGTAAGAATGTAAAAAAATTTCCTTTTAACATGAAGTCTTAACAAATAGCATGGATCACTCATATTCTGTAATACTTTTGATTTAAATATTTCTTGAGCATAACTTTTGTAAGAACCACACATTCACTTCAACATGGATTGTTCTTTGACATATCCATTTCAAAATAGCCTAATCATCAAGCTTTCGTGTTTAAAATTTGGACTATTTTTCTACTATTTATGCAAAACAGCAAGGAAGAAAAATTACATAGGAATTCTCAAAATACTTTTAAAATCATCGATAATTAAGATCTCAATTCTAACATGACTTTAGTCATAATGCCAACCTTTTATGTCTTTGATGTTGATCCAAATAAAAAAATATAACTTTTTTAGTTACATTCATAAGTCGCTAATAGATTTTGACTTATAAAACATATATTTAAGAATATTAACATATATTACTCAATTAAGTGTGCAAGATAACCCTTGTGTTGCATTTTCAAGCCATAAGTGATTAGCATTTTGTTAAAATGGGCTTGTTTAAGGTGAATAAGATTTCTTTTTGAAGAACATGACAAGCATTTTTTAAGATTGTAAATTAGTGATATTCAAAGAAACTTCAAGTGTTCAATAAGCTTCAAAGATTGAAGAAATACATATGAAATTTGAAACGATTTTCTTTTCTATGAAATAAGATGTTAGTTTATTGATTATTAATCACAAGTCACATCTCTCTGCTTGTATCAAATGGAAATAAGTAGGTTTGAGCTCCATTATGATCAGGGTGTAGTCATGAACCTATATGACATAAGGTAAGGGAAGGATTGAGCTGGAAAAAACTTGAAAAAAAGTGCAATTTTTAGAGTTAGTCACACATATGTTAAATCTGTACGACTTAGGTGGCCTCAGAGATAAAATTCCAAGCTCAAAATGAGGGAGCAAACACCATTTGAAGATCACAATATACGTGCATAAAATGTAGAAACACTTTTAATATCTTCGCATGTGGGAATAAAGTTTTTATAAAATCAAATGGCTCAGTGCTAAAGTAAGAATTTAGTCTCCCAATATGATCCTTGATTAAATGCCTAAGAGTTCACATTTTCTGTAAGTGATGTTTCGAGGCACAAATTGAATGATCGAAACCACATCCATATTTATGGACAACTAGCATGCTTTCTACCTTGTCAGTTAATGTTTCCTTGGATTGGGCAGCCCATAGCTCTTCATTTTGAACTCTATGGTTGCGATCATGACCGCTTTTATTGTTGATAAATCAAATGATGAAGATCTAATATGACATCATCAAATAGCCCAAATGTAATCCTCCATGATCCACTCGTATATAATTCTTTCAATTTTACATTTGTTGATCTAACAAACAAGATCATGTTGAATTGGATCTAGTAGCTCAAGTTCATCCTATCTATTGGCTAATTCACTAGTGGTTAATTATGTCGTTTCAAAAGAAATTTGGAAGAACGTCATAAGCTATTTGATAGTAGCTTATAAATTCACTTTTTCATGGCTTTCAAACAACAATGATGAAAGGTTTTTAAAAATTCCAATCGTTATGACTGAAATGGCTAATGCACATAAACAAACTCTGGGATCATGCTCAAACACAACATAATATTCTACTTCTATAAAATGTGTCTAGAGCCTACAATGACTTTCTATAAAATAAAATTCCAAACTTTTCAAACTAAGCCAAAAACTTCATAGTTTGCTTGCTACTATTCATAATTTTTAGCTCATTGTTTCTTCCATTACTCATAAACAAATGTTGGAAATTGAAAAGTTTTATCAAAAGTTCTTTTCCTTAAAACAAATTTTTTATCTTTTTTGTTATGCAGCTCAAAATTTGTGAAAGCCTGAGTTTACTTTGATCTCATTAAAGAATTGAGCTAATCTTGAGATCAAATAATCAAAATTGAACCAACAAAACCTAAAAGGTTGGAGGGGAACCATAAGAAAAATTCTCAAGTTATAATTTTGGTAATAGTAATGTTTTCTAACCTTGGTTACGGGAGAGGACTTATGTTCTTGTTTGATCCAATAATTTAAACATTTTGATACATTTTTGAATTTTTATTTTCTTCTTTTATTAATCATAAAAATTACAAATGATACATATAAATTTTGATACTATGGTTTTTTATAAATTAAAACTATTTCTATAAGGAGTTTTTTTAAAAATAAATAAGATCCAAAAATTACAAGAGTGTTTTAAAACCCATAATTGACTTTCCTCATGTGGGATTCATGCACACTATTTTATTTTAGTTGGTCTTAGAGTGAGTTCCCTACAAATAGTGGGTTCAATTACTTGGGCAATCTATCATATATGTTTTACTTATTTTGTTAAGTTTACATAATTTATAATTTTGTTGCATGTTAAGTTTAATTTTTATAGAATACTTTAGTGTGGTTATAAAAATACTTGTGCTAATTAATTTGTTTATTCAATTAAGTTTTTAGAATGATTCCACTATGATTGCTATTATGCACAACATTTGGTGAATGTTTTTACTTCATCTCTATACTAATATTTAAGTGTAAATTTTTTTATATTAAGAAAATAACTAAAACATTTATCAATATAGCTAACATAAAACTACAAGAAGGGATCACTAATCCTTATGATTTACTTAAAGATTAATGCACTAATGTGATCAAATCAGTTGGCATACTTACTAGTGACAAAAGGAGAATGTCACAATTAAATGTTCAGGCATTCAACTACTTAGTTGAGACAAATATTCTAGAATTTGTAAGAATGACACATAATTTTAGAAAAGTGTTTCTATTGTACAACTTGTAAACAATGAAAATAATTTTTCCCATAGAGTGTTATCCTCTTGCCACGGTAATGGAGGTGGCTTAGGACATAAACTAGCTCACATTATTTGAGTTTCCCTGGGAATTATTGATGATTAAGAATAAGATGAATACAAGGGTTGAACAGTAGGCTTTCATAAGCAAATGAAAGCAAGGAGCATAGAAAAAAGAATCATTAGCATTGAAGCAAATGAAATTTTGTTTAAACGCAACAAGAATCTCTTTCATGGATTTCAAAGAAGAGTTTAGTTTTGATGTTAAAAATTTGGCTAATAATTTGGCAAAATGTTTTATAAATTGGTATTGGAAAAAAGAAGAAAAGGGAAGATAAAGGTGCATCATGATGCTATGAATATGGCAAAACTAGCCTTGTTAGATCGGAGTGTTTACAATTCATTGACACCAAAGGGAAAACAAGAAGGATAAAATGAAGAAAAAGAAAGATTTTTAAGCTACTCAAAGTGCAAGCCAATGAGGAGGAAGTTATGACATGTCTCATGGCAAAGAGTGATGAAAAAAGTACATGTAAAGTAGAACAAGAGAAAAAGTAAGTTGTTGTTCTTGTGAAATTTTTTAGAACAATGATAGAAGTTATTAGCACCATAAATTCTTTAATACACACCCATAAGAAATTGAAATAGTTAAGAAAAAAAGAACTTCCAAATTTTGTGATGAAAGAAAGTGAGAAAATGAAAATAATAATAATTCATATTTGTGATAAAAAAAGCTTCCATGATCATTGCAAATGCCTCTTTGAAAAAAGAAATCACTAATTTAAAAACAATGATTCATTCTCTTAGAATGCAAAAATTTCTATTGCTTCACATGTTTATTTTCTTAGGAATAAATATATCTTCATTTGAGTATATGAACAATGTTTGAGATGTAATATGTTTCTGTTATTATAGAAAAGGCCATAATATGAATGATTATCAAATTAAAAAACATTTATAGTTCAAAATATTAGTTCAAAGTGGCAATTAAGAATGAAAATATGAATACTTTTGTGTGAATGTTAGAAATCAACCCAGGCAAACTTTGGTTCTTAAATTAGATAATAGAGGGTTGATTGTTTTCATAGGTTCGAAGTAATATACTTAGGAATGTTTTGTAGAAGTAAGCAAACAAGTTATAGAAACAAAAATCACATTTTCTAATTACTAAGTTAAATCTATAATTTATAGAGCCATACATAGAGAGAAAATGAAGATCTAGCTCTTGGGGCTTGGATTTTGATTGTGCTAAAGGCATATCTTTAGAGACAAATCCAAATTTTTATGAGTATATGTGATCTAAATATTTGGGAAACACTAGAATACAACTCTAAGAAGTACATAATTAGAATTTGTGACGTTGGTATGCCTGGGTTTACACTTCCAAAAGCATTTTTACTTGATAGATTATAATTTAATATAATTAATATCAATCCATTAAATGATAACACATATTGTGTTAATTTTGATACTCAATGCTGCAAAATATTAAAGCTTGATCAAATGTTATTACTTAAGAGAAGAAAAGGTAACTCTTTTTAAGTTTTATCAATTACAATCTAATAGATTAGATTGCTTAGTTTTACATTCAAGCGAGACGACTTTGTGGTATGAAAGACTGGTTCATGTAGGTCACCCCTTAAAAAATATGAACTTGATGGATGTAGTTATATGCCTTCCCAAGCTAAGAAAAGAATAGTTAGAAAATATGTGAATCGTGCCAAAAAGAAAAGCATGTTAAATTTTCATTCAAAACTAAAACTTACCTAATCACTAGTAGACTAATAGAGATAATTTATTTAGACTTTTTTGCAAACATACAACTCTTGAGTTTTGGTGGAAAGAAATATGGATTTATGATTGTTAATAATCATTTTAAATATATTTGGGTTGTCTTTCTTTGGAGTTGTAGTGAGATATTTGACAATTTTTTTAATTTGATAAGAATGTTAGAAAGGTAATCTATTCTCAAACAATTTCTATTCAAGAATATAATAATAGAGAATTTAACAATGAGGTGTCTTATGAATATTATAAAAGGAAAGTTGTAAAGTATCAATTTACATGTATGTATGCACCTCAAAGTAATAAGATGTATAAAAAAGATTAAAACATTGGTACAGATGAGTAGATCTATGTTGGTCAATTACAACTCAGCAAAGTACTATTGTATTGAGATAACTAACATACCATGTTATATAATAAGCATAATTAATTTAAGATAAAAAAACCTAAGAAAACAACTTATGATTTATTTAAAAATAAGAAACCAAATGTTTGTTACTTTGATTTTTTTAGGTGTAAAAAGATAATTCTTACAAATAAAAGGGTTAACTTCAGTTATTTTCATGAAAAAGCAAGCAAATGAATTTTTATACGACACATTTTTTTTACAAAGGCTTATGCAATTTAAAAAATAAATACTTAAAAGATAGGATAAATAATGTATGTAGTGTTTGATGAGTCTTTTTAGAAGTCAAATACCAAAATTTTTGTTGGATAGGTGCAAACCTTGAAGAACTTATACTTGAAAAACAAAAAAAGGAAATGATAAAGTAAAATAGCTGAAGGCACTATTCATCAATTATATAAAGATTGAAAGGATAAGGCTTTAGATCTAAAGGAATTAATTATAGGAGATGTTAACCAATGGGTTAGGACTAGAGTCTCTATTAGAAAAAATTATTCATATTACCTTAATATCTTTGACCAACCAATATCTATAGTAGAAACCCTTATGGATGATTATTGGGCATAAGATATGAATGAAGACTTACATCAATTTTAGAGAATCTAAGAGTGAAAATTAGTTCTTAGGCCTAGTGATCAACAAGTGGTCGAAAACAAATGGGTAATAAAAAATAACATAAGTAAAAATTGAGTGATCATTAGAAACAGTGCTAGACTTGTTGCTATGGTTATACCCACGTTAAGGTGTAGATGTTGAAGAGGAAATTGTGTCAATGGCAATATTAAAGGCCATTAAACTTCTCTTTCAATATTCATGTAATAATAATTTTAAATCTTTTAAAATTGATTTAAAAAGTGCATTTTTGAATGTCATAATAATAGAAGATGTGTATGTAGAACAGCCCCATGTTTTGAGACCCATGCACACGATGTTAATGTATATGAATTTAAGAAGCTACTATTTGGTTTTAAGAAAACTCCTCTTGCATAGTAACATGGATTAGGTAATTATCTAGTTCATTATGGTTTTAGGAATGAAAAACTACATATAGTACTATTCCTAAAATCTCTAGGTGCTCTTTTATTGTTTATACATGTTTACATTGATGACTATTTTTGGAAGGACAAATAAAAATATACGTAATTAATTTGGTGACTTAATGGCAAGGGAGATTGAGATGAGTTTGATGGGTGAGATGAAGTTTTTCTTAGAATTACAAATTAAAGAACTAAAAGATAAGATATTTATTTCATAGAAAAATTATTTAAAAGAATTATCTAAAAAATTTTTCTTTAACATATGAAGCATAAGAAGAGTCTATTGAGTCAATAAATCTAGTTAGATTTAATTTACAAAAGGAAACTCATTGATTAATTGCTTTATAACAGTCTTCTTAGATCTATACCATATCTCACATCAAGTGGACAAAACGTCTTATTTAGTGTATACTTATGTCCTAGACTCTAATCAAATCCTATGGAAAGATTTCTGTAGGTGGTTAATTCAATCTTGAAATATTTAGAAGGTACAACAAACATAAGTTTAAATTATCTTCAAAATACTGTTTCATATGATCTTATATGTCACAGCAATTAAGACATCGTTGGCTCTATAGTTGGTAAGAAGAGCATCTCATGTGCATGGTCATTTCTAATAAATTTTTTAATTTCATTGATAAAAAAGAAGTAATTTGCATAGCCTTATTGACTACAGAGGCAATGCCTATTGTGGTTAGAGGTTGTGGTGCTCAAGTGTTATGGCTAAGAAAAAAACTTTAAGATTATGCTTTAAATCTCTCATATATTTCCATTAGAATTAATAACTAGCTCCAAAGCCTAAGAAAAGAACCAAGTTTATCATTTTAGGATCAAGCACATAAATGTAACATATCATGTTATTACAGATCAAGTAGTTAAATGCTCAGAGAAATTTTAATCTGTTCCTACCAAGAAAAAAATTGACAGACATATTAACTAAATCACTTTCAATAAATCAACATAAAATCATAAGGCAACAAATTTGAGTCAAGTAAATTTTTCTAATCATACCTCCTTTTTTTGGTGCTAATGAAAGACAATGATTTCGAGCCATGTATGTCTTTCAAATTCAAAGAGCACGATGTAACCATCACTATTTTTTGTTATAGAAAACAAAAATATTCCAAGGCAATTTTGTTCTTCCATAGATCACATCAATTATTGTAATTTAAGCTCACTCAATCATAGCTATAGTCCAATTTTTACTTCTCGTGACTTTGAGAAATAAAGTCAACTCAAGCACACCTCAATAAGTTTTCCTCACGAAGAAAGCTCCTTCACTCGGGTCAAAGAATTCTAATCTACCTTTCCCTTATCCCTCATGGAAGATAAATGTGGGTAGGCCTAAACCCTTTCTGGTGAAATAAAAATTCCATTCGGAAGTCTAAGAAGAAGTTGACAATGTATTTATGAGTGGTAAGTTAGCCCAGCGAGAAGCAAGGGATGTCGTGAATGCTGGGAGGTTTTTCTTTGATATCAGCCTTTTGGTCATGCAAAAAGCTAGGCACCAGGAAGCAAGCTAGCTTAGGAACTCAGGAAAGCGATGGTGCTAGAATGCTATGTATGCTCAGATAACAGAATGCATGCACACTTCGAAGAAAGCACCTACTGTCCATAACCAACCAAAACCTCCCACTTCCTTGCCCCTAGTGCATAACATGATGTCAGGGTTACACTTGCTGTAAGGGAAAGGTCAGTTTATCAGCCTACTCAGACGTACTAGCCTACACTTCCATCCCTCCTTCCTTCCTTCCATTGTTTTTAAGTATCCACTATCCGTAGGGGAACACAATGAAAAAACTAGAAAGGGGGCCCCCTCTAGGAAACTTCTGAGCAACCATGTGGTGGCATTTTTGATGTTTTCAAGCACAGAGTTGATCGAGACAGTGGGTAGGTTCAATTTCCCTTTCTTTTGAGACTTTATACTCACTTATGCTTAAGAACTTGTTGTACAAAATAGGCTATCTATACTACCCAATGGAGAAACTTTTTGAGTACTACATTCAATGGCTGTATCCTATTGGCTTATAAAAGCTAGATTTACTGGTCGATACAACCCATTTTTTTGGGGGCTATCCTTCCATTTATCTTCTGGAGACCACCATGGACAAAAACAATCCCATTTATACCACCACTCAAGGATCTTTCTTTTGGTCCATTTTAAACATTTTTGAACCATTCTTAAGAAGGCATCCATAACTAAAGAATGGTTAGTAGATAGAGTGAACATATTTATTACATTATCATCATGATCTTTAATGGTATCACTTGCATTACAAGCATTCCTTTTATGGTGCCTATGTATATTTAGTTTCGCAATGTTAACAAGTTAAGTAAAAAAAATATTTCTTTGCACATTCTAATTTTTATTTTATTGGAAGTGGGAGTTAAACCATTTTACGCAAACCTCTTTTCTTTCACTAAATATTGCATTATGTTCCAACCTTTTAAAGTATTGTACCATAGACTAATGATATTCTTTATAATTATTTTCATTGATTAACAATTTCTTCACACGCTCCTACTTCTTGACTTCAAAATATTTCAACATATTGATAACGATATCATTAACTCCTTCACAATTTACTAGACTCCTAGAAATGTGCTAACATTATTTGTTGAGAGTGTTAGTAATTGTTCTATCATCTAAAGCTTAGTTACTATAGCTTTGGCAATGAAATAGCATGTATTTTGTGCTAAATGACAACATGTGAAAGAATGGCCAATGCAATCTTAACAAGAGTAGTGAATATTTTTTGAAGCAAACTTAATACAATATTTATGCCATTGGTCTAAGAATTCTAGGAACTAATTCATCATTCTTAAATCCAAGGATAAATGTTTTATGAGAAATTGTCCATTCAAAATAATTTTCCTTAATTTTAGCTCAATGAAGTTACATATAGTTACATTCCAAAACGTTTACATGTTCAAAGTTCCAATATTATTAGGGGTCTAACAGTAGATTCCTAAAAAAAGAAACATATGTGCGTCCTATATTGTGAAAATTGTAGACTATTTAGTGCGTTCAATTTGATGACCTTTTGACTACCATTGAAAACTTTATGCTTAATGAAGTTGTCTAAGAGTGACTCATTATTTAGAATTTTCAAATTAACTTCAAATAATATTCCACAATTTTATACCTTTCCATATTTAGTCTTAAGCCATTTTCCTCCAATAGTGCACATAATTTAACACAGGCCATCCAAATAAATTTGTGAATGTCATCAAACTTTCCCCATTAAAATTGATCCATTATCTTTTTAAGTTTTTTTGTAAGAATTGGATTGTGGTAGGAATCACCATTACTTAATAAGATAAAATAAAGCTTAGAACTTTATTTATCAATTCTAATTTACCACCCATTGTTAGCGAACTTTTCTTTCAGCTTGTCATCCTTTCATGCAATTTTTCAAGTAACCTTTGGAAGAATACTATTTTCTTCCTACCTAAATTTGTAAAGCGTCCCAACAATGATATAGAAATGAGCATTATTAAAAAAATACTTTACTAATTTTTTTTCATTGTGATTGTCTTTGGAGTTTTAATTTTTTTTAATTTTGTGTATTCTGCTATAGACTCAGCAAACCTTGAAATTATTTTTAAGGAAACTCTTAAGACAACTCAAAGGTCTTACTTAGGTCTAATAACTTTGCAAATGAATACATGAGTTTGCAAATAAGTTTTAACATTAAATTGATCCTTCAAAACAATAATAATTATCTTTATTCTTTATTAATTTTAGTTATTCATTTCCACAACATTTTTCATACTGATGATGGAATTATGTTATATATGGTTTGATCTCAAGGTACGATGCATTTCCTTTAGCCAAATAGTAAAACTTGAATGTTTGAAATTTATCATAAGGTTTGCCATAAATATTTAAAGAAGCATGCTAATAAAACCACATTAAAATTGTTATGCTACATATAAAGACATGAAAACATTAAAGATATTAATTCTATAATTCTTTTAGTTATAAAAATACTATAATGCCTCAGGTAAGGAGTTATGCTAGTCACGAATCAATGCTTTCATAAGTAGCTTAAACCAAACACATTTTGTTTAAACATTCATGAAATAATCAAGGCATTCCATTCAAACATGATTATAAACACAATTTAAAATAATCATTCCTTATTTAATGGAGAGATTAAAACTAACAAATGATATCCTAAATTCAAAATTTTAATTTACATGTGTAAATAGAGAATCTTTAGTTTAACCAACATTACAGCATGTTATTCCATCTTACATTCTTTACTAAGAGTATATTGATGAATATGTGTGGTATTAACAATATTCCACAAAGCTATTAATAAAACTGTCTAATGCAAGCTCATAAAAAATATTCCAAGTCATAAGTGACAAACATATCATGACTTAACAAGCTTATGTTCACAAGTCATAGCATACATCTTGCCATTAAGGAAGAATGATGGATAGTTTGTTTGTGTAGGAAAACTACATGTCAAAAATTTTAATTAATCACTAAGTCATGCTACTTAGAAAGCATGTCATGCAATTTGGTTGAATCATCCAGAAAGCTATTATTCATGTGTAGGACGTCAACAATGGTTTTGTTTTCCTTCTTGAAATCTTAACATCACTCTCTCTTCTACCTCATAGGTGGTTCCTTTTCTTTCCCATAGCTATTTTTCATTGGCCTTCTTTCCTGCTCTGATGACTTCATTTTTATAAAACCTAAAAAAGATGCATCTTAGGACTTAAATAAAGAAGGCTAATCATCCATAAGTCAGGGAATTTACTTAAAAAATTGGCTAAGGTTATCTAGGCTAATTAAGGAAGTCATATATAAACATTTTTAAACCCATAATCCCTTTTAATAAGATCCATTGCTAGGATTAAGAAATGCTAAAAATATAATCAAAATCACTAAATCCTAATGTGACCAAATTAATCGAAGTCATTTCCATCCTTTTTATGTAGAATGACAAACTATAACTGCTAAGAACAAAAACAACTTAACTATAGAAATTACTTTATCTAATGTCTTTGTATTATTATAGTATTATACCTATATCATGTGGTATATTTATCTAAATCTTATGTAGTTAATAAACATTACCTGTTATCATATTGGTATTATCTGGTATTCATACATGTTTGATAGATACACTGTATACAGATTTTTTGCATCATATCTTAACAATTCCCTTAATATATTGTATTGAAACATTATTGCCATGCATATTATACAATATTTAGTTCACTAGACATTCAAATCTTTCGACTTCAAATCCTTTCTATCTAATATTATCATACTTGCATGATCTATTACTTTGATCCTGTACGATCAAAATGTTTCATAGATGAACCTTTAGTTTTCACATGAATGAACATGTGTTCTAATGTGATATGCTTGATATGATCACATCTTAGCTTGTGTACCTTCACATTTGGCATTATGTCATACAAGATCATACCATATGATGTGGTACAAGTCTATTGTATGATTCCAGCTTTATAAAATTGTAGAAGGTGAAGCATCTAATCTTAATGCTCATGACATTTCCATACTATATTATAACTATGTTGAACTTGTATAAAAAAAATGTTCTTTACACTTGCATCCTAATTGCAATTTGTTTCTGATTGTAATGTATGATTAGCTAAAAATGTACTATACAAAATTCACAATCAAGCCCTCCATTAGGTTTCATCACCTATCATGCAATACAACCTCTTGCATTGCACTATACAATTCTCATCAAAACCATTACTATTACCAACTAAACTTAATTGCTAAAAACTTAAATTTCTTTTATTAGTAATACGAGATAAAAATAACATGTATGGGATATCAACAAGGGAGGTGTATCGATATCCCATTTACTTGTGATTTTAAATTAAACGTCAAGAAACTAACCTTAGCTATTTGTGAAGAACTTCACCTTCAACCTACGAAGTAGCCTCTTATTGGACCAAGCCATTCAAATTTCCATTTACCAAGCTATACTTAGATTTAATTACAATGAAACACTGAACTCAAAAAAGTGCATCACCTACTCAAAATATTAGACATTTAACTATAACTACAATCCTCTTCCACTCTTAAACATCTCATAAAGGATCATGTACACCTTTCACAAAACTAGATACATGAAAAATATCATGTTTCATAGCTAGCGCCTTTAACAACTAAAGTGTCTATGGCATTGATGTAATCATTTCCATAATTTAGTTGGGCTTAATGTAATTGTGCTTTGATTTGGAAGCCTTTCAAAATCTGAAAAGTCCTTGCATCAACTAACCTTAAAGAATATCTATTACCTAATATGAAAATGACCAAATATATGCTTACTAACTTGGTTCTTCAATTGATGATCTTGTACAACCCACACACCATCACTCTCTCTATGATTCTCGGTAGTAATTTGTTTAACAAATTTAAGCTAAAAATATTGCCTAGCCTTTGCCTCTATCAAAAGAAATTGAAACCTATATTACTGACCACACAAGGTTTGAAATAACATTATGACAATTGCAAATTATTAGGTATTATTATACATAAATTTCACTAAGTGTAATTTGCTAAACCTTTTGAGGAGTAAGATTTGATACTGTGCCCTAAAAAATTTTACAACTAAATTAACTTCTTAACTATCTAGAAGTATATGAGAGAAAAACTATACTAAATCTAAGAGTTGCTACCATCACTTGATACAAAAGATTAATAAATTAGGATGTAAGCTTTGTGACTTACTTTAAATTGTTCACTTTAAGTACTAGTATTGAAGTTTTCTCCATTCGTCCAACCAATTATCATGTGTACTAAATGAGTTGCGTTGAGCTATTAAAAAATTACAACACCAAAAGATCTTAAATCTAAGTAAAATAAAACTTAGCATTTCTCATTTTGATCTACTCATAAACATGGATCAAATGGTTAGGCCTCTACTAAAAGAATCAACCACTAAATCACCCCTACCTGTGTTGTGTTTTATATGGAAACTATAACTTTTAATGACTTATAGCTAGAGTTTTACTTGAGGTTTTGCTCCCTTTGAGTAAGGATATATTTAAGATACATTTATTTGATAAAGAATTTGATTTGAACCCCACATAAGTAATGACACCAATGTTTAATAGTAAGGACTATAACATCTAACTCCAAAATATGGATCAAGTAGCTTCATTGGTGGCATAACTATTTACATGGATAATCTACACCATGACTATGTAGCGTACGAAAGTTATCCCAAGAAGAAACAAAAACACATGAGTAATACTTAATCCTCTGAGAAATCCTTATTTCATTCATAAGAAAGGAAGACCACTTATTTAATTGGTTTAAAAGATCTTAGAAAATATTCATCTCCAAATGAGAGTGTTTCAACTTGAAACCTTCTTTGGCATTGATTTAGGTTTTAATGAAACATCCTTCAATCCTATTCTTCAACAAAGTAGCTCTTTATTTCTAGCATCATCAATTAAAAACCTTCTCAAAGTGTATGTGACAACAATAAACTTATCTTGGGCTAATTTTGTAATGGTCTTAATGTCGTAGGATTGGCAAAGGATTAACAAACTAAAACAACGAACTTAAAAAAATGAGGCAACAATAATGGATTTTAATAAACAAATTTAAGACGATTTCCTTCTTAACTATTAATAAGTTATTGCAAGTAGGGTCATTACATACTTTATTAATAGTACAACAAAACAAAAAACAAACATAGGATAATCGTTAGATAAGCAAGCTGGCTTGATTAAAAAAACCATCCAAGTCATACATTGGATGTATTAAAAAAATTAGCACCAAAAAGTGTGTCCAAAAATAGTGCAATAAATTCTCCAATCCATTGTTTATCTCCATCTAAAAAGTATATAAAAATATGGAAAAGTGTGGCATAAGTCAATGAAGTCTTTAGATCATGAATTAAGGCTTCATAAAAGCAATGGAAAAAAATATAATTAATAATCAAATCAATGATCATTTCACCAAAACACCATAGTACAAACCTCATTATTTCTATGATCTTCAAATACTAAATAAGTTCAGTGAAGAACTTCAAGAAAGAGCCATGTGTTTAGGCTATTTGTAATAAAATGATGAAGATTTCACCCATGTCTCGAAGAGGTAGAGAAAAATGATAGAGTATGCTTTAAAAGAAACCAAGAACTCAAAAAGAAATAAAAAGTAACAATATTTATCTAATTTGATGATTATGAAATAAAAAAGTCTAACATCCATATATAGAACATAAAAGTAGTGAATAAAAGTTTTGTTATTTGGTTTAAAAGTCTAATTAAGTAGAAAATTTCCATAGATACGCTTATGTAACCCATGGAACACAAAGAAAGATTGTTTCAAAAGGCAAGAAAGTTTCTAAGCTAAGACAGTGAATGTAATAAGTGAAATAAAAAAGGAACCTTTCAAAAAAGACTATTCTTGCAAAGCATACTTGATGAAGTGTAGTTAACTCAACCTTTAATAAAACATCAAGATTGAAAAAATTTTATAATTATATATTCATTTATGATAAGAGCTCAAATATTAATAAAAGTTCTCTCTTACATAGTATCATTAATGGTTTTGAGAGCTCCATGTTGTCATGAATAATTTGAGGAAATTTTAATGTGGTGTTTGTATAAGGGGCGTTCCACTTATAAATTGAAAGCAATTCAATACCTTTTAGACTTCATTGATCAGTGTGGTCTTATTTTACTTCCATTATATTTAAATCATTTTCAAGGGCTAATAAAAGGATAATAAAATGTGTTCAGAAATGTGCTGAAATGTATTGGTGAATCAAAATTAGATTTATCAACCTGCTATGGAAATAATTCATCATGTTTAGAAAACAGCTTCGGATCATACTCCAAGGCTTCAACATTTTCAAAGGATTCACCCTTAGCCTGAGAATAATTTAATTTTAGAGCATGTGGAGCCAATGAAATAAATTCTACAAATTCGTTAAAGTAATTAGACATTACCAAATGTTATGCAATGAAAGCACTTCCTTTTAAGTTAAAATGGTCTAAATATTGCCTCAAGGAATGGAAACAAAAGAAATTTGAAAACATATTTGATACAATTAATCTACTAAATGGAAAAGTTGAACTTAAAGAAATTTAATTTCAATCAAGGTACAAGTAAAGATGGAGCTGGCAAAGGCGATGAGATCCTCCTTGATGTTATTGTAAAAGAGGAAAATTGTTAACATTAAAAGGCTTGCATTAAATTACTAAAAAATGGAAAAGGAAAAGAAAATGATTTCAAACTCTAATAAAAAAAAAGGATAAAAACCTAATAATTAAAAACATAAAGAAATCTTTTAGTATCTGGGAACAATAAGGAGATAAAATAACTGAAGCAATATTCCATAGGTTATGGAAGACTCTAAACTAGATGAGAAAGATATTGCTTAGCTACTTCCTTTCTTTAATCAAAGGTTAAGACAATAAGCTATTAATGAAGAAAATCTCAATGGAGGAAATTAAATGTATCTATGATGGAAGGGCCACCATAGCTCAGTTGACTATATGGTTTAATTTGTAAAGTTTTTGCATATTGGTTTGATTATTTTTGCAATCTATATTCTAGATGGGACAAAGGACTTTTTGGCAAAGCCTGAAAGCTCTAAGTAAATCTCTAACACAAACCATTTTCACATTACAAAAAAAATGGGAGCCTAAAATATTAGAATGACTCCAAAAAAAATAATTTGTGTAATTTTATTAAAGTTTGCTCTCATAATAGTTGGAAATTAGACATTAAAAGTTTCTTTTTATTCTTATATCCTCATGGTAATTTAGATTTGCCAAAAGCAAAGAGATAATAGGTAATGTTCTACATGAATAGGATTTGATCACAACACTAAATAGATGACAAAGAAGGAACAATTGCTTGATTAAAGTTGATCATTGAAGTTTTTTTGATTACAAATCATGGCAATTTTAAAATATGTTCTCATGCGATTCAACTCTTTTGATAATTTTATTATGGACATCATGAGCATTTTATGTAACACCTGGACTTCAAAATATCATCAATTGCCTAGAAAATGTTTATTTTGAAGTCACTTAGGGGCCCAAGAAAGATAATTAAATCTCACCCTTACATTCATACTTTTAATGGATGCTTTTAGTGAGGAGTTTTACAAGCTTATTAAGTAAGGTATGGTTCTTCATTATGCTCAACCTAGACCTTATCCAAAGCTATCTCGTTTAGATCTTTTAGATGACATAATAATCTTGGAAACTAAAGGCTTAAAATAATTTTTTTATTTTTTACAACTTCCTTCTAGAATTTCAAAAAATATCAATTTTACATCTCAAACATTACAAAAAAATTTATTAATGTGAACAAAAAATTCTAGGACATGCAAGACGAAATAAAAAAAGGATTTTCTTTCGAAGAACTAAACTCACCATAACTTATATGAGTTATTCCCTCTCCATTGGTGGAAAAAAAACTCGTTTTGATGTCTAACTGATTAATGAATTGAAGGGAACTTTGTTGAAAGTGTAGTTATTAACTGTGGTAAAAAGCCTTATTTTTTTGAAAGACATTACAAATTCCATCTCTAGCTATCCTTTAATTGCAACAAATCATCCTCTGATTATACCACATAGAATTCAAAAGTGTATGCATAATTTTCTATTGGTGATTTATGTTATGTTGTTGACCCCTAGTGAAGGCACTTTGTTTGATAATAATAAATCATTATTATTTCAATTAAATTTTTTGTTATAAAATATCAAATTTTAAATAGATTATGCTGAAGTTCTGTGTTGGACATAAAGTGAACAAGGAGAAAAGTTCAAATTTGATGACGACCATCCTAGTTGAAGCAGAGGACCACCAAGAGATTTTTTTTAAGTTTAAATTTAAGCATTTCACTTTTAGTTTGATTGAAATGTTATGCTTGATTAGAATTTATCTTTTAGAGTAAAATTTTAATTTTATGTAAATTATCAATTTTAAAAAATATTTACATTATGAAACATTAATCATGTTACCTTGACCATCAAAAAAATCATCTTGTTCTTCATCATATCTTTGAAAATCTGTGTTCAATAACTTGTTGCCAAAGATAAGTTATAAAAATAAAGATTTAATTAGTGATAAAATAATAATAGGAAATCTAATTCTAATTTTCCTAAATACCATAACAACAAATCCTTTGCAAAACCATGTTCTCTATAGTAATTTGCTTGAAATTTAATTAACTAGCTCTTAGGTAAACTTAGCATAGGGAAGCCAACCACAGCAATTGGCTAACTCTAAAGCATAGGTAGAGTGTTAAAGACTAATAATTCATATGATTGATGTGGTGGTAAACTCACCTGATTTAGTTGTGCGACTAATATTCGAATTGCAAAAGTGATTACCACTAGCCAAATGTACATATTTGTGATCAAATAAACATCATATCATTAGCCTTTTTAAATATACTAATTTTTTAGCTATTTAATCATGTAATTTCATTATCACTTGGTCCAAATTTAATCGATACTTACAATCAAGGTGCAACAATTTGATTATGATTAAGATCTTATGGTTCAAGCCTCAAAAAAGTGCCACCACAAATTTAGCTATCCAATTGCCCTGTTTTCATAATCAAATAGTTAAACATCCTTCCAATCACATAGCTTCTTACATAAAGGCTGTTTTAGATATTATTTTTGAGCTATTAGAATCATTACTTAAAATTCTAAGTTTAAAAAAAACAAAATTTGCATCATCCTCCAATTTAAAAAAAGTATTAATGGCAATTTTGGATTATTTTGTAACTACTTTTAGTCATGAGAATATTTTATTAAAAGGAGAGTTCTTGACATTATTGATTATGGAATTTTTGAAGAAAAGTTGGTAAACAGTAAGGAACAATTGCAAGCCTTTCAAGCTATTAACAGATGAAATGCATTATCTTTTTATTCACTACATTCTTCCAACAACAAACTCCACTTTCTCCATCCTTCTCAAAATAGTTAAGCCCTTATTTCTATATATTTTAGTTTATGAAAATAAAACACTTGTCCCTTGTTATGCATTTGATGAAGTATAGAAAATTTGTTTGTATTAAGTATAGATTTACATCATTGCTTTCTTTTGCTCTTTCTATTAATCTTATTTTGTTGTAAGGTAGTCGTATCTTATAATTTTATTTTTTTATGAAAGTAAGGGTTTAGCCTACACTTTTTTAGGAAGAAGCTTTACATTTTTTTTTTCACATCTTGTTTTTGTTTGGGGATGGATATAGTCTTGAATTTTGCTTAAATAAATTTTATTTGTGTTCATTTGTTTATTTAAAAAATCCTATAAAAAAGTTTATGAAAGAAAATTTACATTTTTTAAAATAAAATTAATGTTTAAGAAAATTTGCCTTAAGAGAGTTACTCAATGTTTTTAAAAATTACTTTTGACATTTTCTTTTGGTATTTTATATAAATCAAATTTTAATACCAACGAATTCACACCTTATTACTAGACCATACTTAAAATTTTAGAAAAATTCTATTTGAAACTTCTCTTGAACAACTCATTATGGCAATGCAAGAAGGAAGAAAAATACATGCCATGAAGTAAAATGCTTGATATCTAACACATGGAAATGAGAAATGATATGGCCTTAAATAATTCTAAGTTTTTCAAAGAAGTGAAAAATAGTTATTGAACTTTTATAATTGATTTAACTATAGCACTTGGTTGGTTTAGGAAGCAAAAAGAGGTAACTGACAAATATTACCATCAAGAGACAAAAATTTACATCTCAAAAAGCTTATAGAAATTTTTTCTTTGATACATGAAATACTCAAGAAATTGTTATCGTTCCATTGTGGAATAAGAAAGTTCGAAATATAAATGGCTTAAAATATCCTACATTATTCAAAGGAAGACTCAATGGATCATGCATTTATGAATTTTTACAAAGCAAGTTATTGTCTACCTTGAATAATAGTTTACATTCAACAAGCTAATATAATTAAGACGACAACTATATTATCCAAGCGCAACAAACAATGCAATAAGAATTCTATTGGAAGAGAGGCCATTCAATTCCTTTCTCTAGTCATATGCTGGAACATATAGAAAGATAGAAATATAAAAAGTCATGCAGAAATCATAGAAGTTGTATACACCATTATCTAGAATGTTATCTTCTTTTATTCAAGCATAGTACTCACTCAAATTGCTAAAGTAGATGTCCAATGGGTACACCATGGTTTTTTTCTTCCATACACTTTTTTAAAATTCAATAGCCACAAACTTATAAAGTGGCCTCTCCATCTTGATAAAACACCTAGACACAGCATTGATGGGTTCACAATGAGTAAAAAAGGGTTGGTTTGCTATGATGGAAGAATTTGAAAAACTAAAGGAAAAAAATGAAGCCCTTCTCTAATTTGATTGGCAACAAATGAATAATAGATGCAGAAGGAAAATATCTACTCTTAATTCTACAAATTTGTAATAGTAGGGATCTATATCATCGAGATCTACTACAAGGAAACCCAACAAATGGAATATGGTAAGGCCTCCTTGGAAGCAACACAGCTTGATTAAGGAAATATTTTAAGTCATAAGAACAACAATAATCAATTGGTGCTATATTAAAAAGAATGAAATGGTTTGATGAATTACAATGCAAAAACTATGAGAAAAACCTCTAAATCAACAACTTGGGATCCATAAAATATTCCCAAATACTGCAAGTCACTTACTAAACTTGACAAAATTTGGCATCCGAACATTGAAATATCCTAAAAGGTATGACACATCAACCTTATTAAAAACGTCTAGTATGATGCATAAAATTTTCATATTTTCACTAAGTGGAAACTTTCATTTAGTATGATAATTATCATCATACTATGCAAAGAATGAAATGTTTATATAGTTAGATTTTCATGACAATACAATCTATCACAATGTGAACCAAATACATCTAATGTTCACAACACCACAACAATTGTATAGTCATTAACACTACCCAAAAGATTATGAAAGTATGCCATACTATGATCCCTAATTATAGAAATGGAAAGTTCGACTCATCACTTATTAGTTTTTTTCAAAAAAGGCATCAACATACTATAACAATTCCATTACTATCATCAGATAGATCAATCCTATCATTTGTATCACTATTCACCTTTCGATGTCATTGAACCATGATTGTCCTACCTATTATCACATCATTCAAGTACCCTTCTTGATGCTTTTCCCTATTCTTTCTTAGGAACAACAATACCACAAAATGTTTCTTGAATTGACAAAAGATCTAATAAGAAAGCTCAATAAACTTAAAATCAACTCAAGTGTACTATCATAATGGTGCATCTTACAAGTTAACCCCATTATGACATTTCAATTTTGTGGTGGTGCATTAGTATGTCATGAAACTCTTTATACATTGTAATAGACAAGAATAATTCCAACATCTCATTATCACATAGTGATGGGTTGCATTAGTACGGGATGCAACAGCTTACTTTAGAATCAAAGCAAAGCAATGTGCTTGGTGTGGTTTTTCCAAATTTTTGTTCTATTTCTCCTTAATCCCACATTGAATCAAATAGTGATATCTAACACCACATATTGAATTTGATAGTGGAAATAAATTGAACCATTTCACTGCATCTATAGAAAAGAAATCAAATCAAACTTAGAACAAACGTTAAATAGAATTAAATAATGAAAGGTAAAGATTTCTTTGTGTAATAAATTTTATTTATAAAAATAACTCATGTACTCTCATGTCTTACTCTCCCCACCTTACTAATCATAGACATACTATGCCTAAATATGCTTTATGTATAGTAATTCTTCTCATGCTAATTCTATTACACTTGAGTTTTAGCCATTTATCGTTTACCACACCCAAGTGATACTAAAAGCAAATATCAATTATTTTTCTATCAATTATAATCACACAAGCTAAAAAATATTGTCATATAACACATTTAAAACTGTAATATAGAATATCAAAATCGTTAATGTCAAATGCTTAAATGACATCATAATCTATGTCCAACTAGAAATTATGATATATGTCTATATACTAAAAACCATGAATAATATTCTAATATATTCTATTGTGCATCAACATGTAGAACTTTTTTCATGAACAGAAAATAACACAGGTACTGTAAATCAAAACTTAAAGAAGAAATTAATCCAGCCATTGTACTAAAAAGTGAAAAATATTTGGGAGAGGGAGCAAAGAAACTAAATAATGTTAACATTAGTCATTATGTGACATGTAGAAATAAAGTTCCATAAAAAAAAATCTTTCATAGAAAATTTAATCATCTCTAGACATAAAAGCTCAACATGTCTTCCCCTATCTACTATGGTAAGTTGACATAAGAGATTATGATATAATTAAATTGATGATTATGTTCCACATCAATCTAGTGCTCTAAGAAGAAAAGAAGAAAAGAAGAAAATAATAAGGTCTTGCATTGTTATCACATCATATCGCCTAACATCTATCATTACAATGCCAATCGTAAGAGGCAATACATAAGGGGTTCTATGAGTCCAGAATATGCACACATATTAGAAATTGCATATCCCTACACATCATCTTTTCCCTATGACACTAAATGTGAAATTTTGCTAACATGAGACTGAATATACAAATGCAATGTATCCATGGCTAGAATCATTTACCAAATGATCTAGCACTCATCCCAGATGGTTAAGAAACAATGTTAAATCATTACCTCCATGCTAAGGCATTACAAATATCTAACTTGTAGATCTCGTTTACTAAAGAAAAGTTCTAAGGTGAAACACATAAGTTTGTTTTATAAATTAAAATCATATTCACAACCTAATAACGTCATACCAATAATTATTTGTCAATGTTGAAAAATTAAAAGGGTTTCCTTAAACTCAATTCAAGTAAGGATTCTTAATATCAATTCAACTATCTAAATTAGTTAAGGTTTCAAAATTCTTAAATCCACTATCTAGGATGATCCATCCCTTAATTATGGCAAACTAGGGTTTCTTCAAACCCTTAATAAATTGTTTGAGGTTACTATCAATTGCTAAGGCACCTTATTTTTTTCTCTAAATCCCAAATTAATCTCCAAAGTTACCCTCATCCTTCTTTTCTATCATTAGCATTTGACCTAGTTTCATCTTGGATTCTTCCAAGAACTTCATTGCCTAGCAAGGCTATCTCAGTTTTTATTTAAAGCAAAAATGTTGGCTTGTACCCTTAGATGTCGAATCAAATTTATTACAACAAAAACAAAGTTAGGATCCCTTATGACTTGCAACCAAACCATAATTACTACAACCATATTAAATACCATTCTTAAGAAAGAAACATCTTCTAAATCACCATTTAGGGTGTCATCTAGTTGTGTTAGAGCCAAATAAATGCAACTTATTTTCTTATGTAATAAACCATATGAAGCCAATGGTCAAACATCACAAAAGTAATGAACTCATCAAAGTATTGTATATCTCTATTGCTTATCTTAAGCACTCTTCCATTCTTCCAAGATCTATTTTTAGAAATTTACTATCACAACATATTATACATAACATGCATAATGGCTCACCAATTGTTGTTGAACTCAATCCATTCATAAGACCTTCTATTAAAAGTTTCTTCAACATAAGCAAAATATTAAACTTATCCTAAAGCTAAGAATGCCTTACATTTGTTTATCTAAATTTTGAACTAGCATTTTCTACAATTTTTTTATGCTAACCAGGCCTTTAAAACAAAAGGTATCACTACTTAGATTTTCCTAACCACCTCAAGATCATTTTAAATCGAGCTAAGATTAAATAACATTTTAACAATATCTATTATTCAAAGTATATCTATATCCCTAGCTCTTTGAGACAAACCTAAAATCTTGTTAGGACAATCATTGAGCCCTTACATGAATTCTGACAAGCAATTGAGCACTATATTTTCCACAAAAGCCATATATGTTTAGTTAAGAGCTTAACCCAATGGGTCACATGACATAACCAAATCACATCTCAAGCATCCCAAGCATATCCCAGGCAAGGAGGTACTTGGATAAGAGAATTTTGTAAGTTTGATATACATTACAAGTGTCATCACAATGTTTCCAGTCTAAGCTAATTTTCAATTTGTAAAAAAAAGAATTTTACATCTTTCTTAAAAATGATTCAGAATTATGAGCATAGAACATGACCATGTTATGGTACTCTAGTTGGAAACAAAAATTCATCATGCTCGACTAAGATGTCACATACTACATATAGATTACGACATAGCAAAATGAGCATGTAATCATGGAATTCAATTCTCATGTAACATGATGTCTTAGTTTTAACAACTTATCAAATTATCTTATTACCATGTAAATCAATTTTTGAAAAGTATGAAGTCTTGGATATAATAAGAAGATTATACATTCATTAATTTTTTATTGTTAGGGATTTCCAAAATATAATTTCAAAAGCAACAAGGCATTAATTGCTACATGTTTTGGACTTAAGTTGCAAAGGATGAAGATTCACTGGATCAACAAGCTTACATGTTCAAAATTTTAAAAACATCTCTACCATTTTTGGATAATGAAGCATGCTAATAAATCATGTTAGAATACTTACATTTCATAAAAAGGCTTTACATCCTTAATGTTCTTAATTTTATCATGCTTTTAATCATTAACCCTTACTATCATGCCTCAGATAAGAAGTTTTGAAAAACATGAATCAATGCTTCCATGTTAAAAGAACCTTTTTGATTGCATCTTCATAATGTCAATCACTCATTCTTAACAAATATACTCTAAAACATAATTATACTTAGTCATGTTTCAATTAAGTGGGAAATAATAATAATAAATGACATTCTAAATTTAAATTTTTAATTTACATGTACACCAATAACAAATCTCTACATTAACATGCATATAATCACATTATTCTATAGTACAACCTTTGGTTAGAATATATCAAAGAATATGCTTAGTTTTATCAATATTTTGCAATGAGATTAATAAAAAGGTGTCTAGTACATGATCATATAAAATTCTCCAAGTCACATGTACTTAAGAGAGTTTGACTTACTATGCATATATTCAAAAGTCATAGCATGTCTTTTTGAGTTAGAGGAACTTACAAAACGTGATTGGTAATTCAATATTTTGGAAAAACTTTGAGGTAAATAATATGAATTTATCACTTAAGAACATAATTTAACAAAAGATATAATTGAACATAACTTGATTAAATTTCTTTTGCCTTCTTCAATCAAGAAACATGAGGAAGTACTTAACATATGTTAATACATTAATGATCACAATTTTTTGTGTACAACATTACGAAATTAGCAATTTCCTTCACTTAGAAATTGTCTACATTTGCATCTATAATACTAAGGTTCAACCTACCTTGTTATCGAAGTATAGGATTCTCTAAGGGTAAACCGTTTCTTAGGATCCTTCTTCATTTTCTAGCTCACGGATAGTTCTTCACCTTTCTCTTAACTTCTCTTGATTGGTCTCTTTTCTTGCTCATTGACTAGGTATTCATAAAACCTAACAAAGAAACATCTTAATACTTAAATAGTCTCAACCAAAGATCCTTAAGTGTATGGATTTACTAAACACATTGGTTAGGGTCTTCTAAAAAATTAAGTGACGCATTTTATTTATAAATAGCCAAGAACCATTGGTCCATCTCAATAAAATCTAAAGTTTTTATAAGATTATTCTATTTATATTTTGCAAATTTGTAAATGATAATTTAATCACAACTATCTAAGTTGTTTCCAACAATTTTAATTTAGACACCATGACACCAACGATTGTGATCAAAAGGAACTTGATCTCAAAATTTAGTTTATTCAGCTTCTCTATATCATACTAAACCATACCTATGCAATACTATATGATGATTCAAATCACCTTTGAGCACCTAAAACGTTTTTTGATTATAAAGGTACGATCAATTATTTTTACATGTATGGTACATTAACTATGCATTTCTAATCTCATAATTAGACGATCCATTAGTGTAATGGATTTCTAACTGATTATGCCTATACAATACCACCAATTATACTATACAACAATTACTCTCCTAAAAACATAGAACATTTGCCTTTCCTTACTATCGTACATGTAAAATCTATAACTTCTTTCTTATTTGAGCAAATTTTTGCCTTACACTAACCATTGAATTCCATATTAATTTCCTCACATGTTGGTGAGATAAGCACTGTACAATCATTGGATAGTCTTGTGCCCATTCACAATTTCAATTTTCTCATAGTACCTTATAATGCATGGAGTGTTGTTCTTCTACGAGACAATTGTAACTTTTTACCTTGGTTGCATTAAATGCTTTTAATGTTAATGATCATGACATTATCAAATAACATGATAGTGATGTCACACTTACACAAACTAAATCTAATTTACACTTGCATCGTTATTACTTTGTCCACAAATCATATCATACAATTAACTAATTTTTTAGGATAAAAATTACAATATGTTTCCTTTTCAACTTTCTTCACCAACATACCATATGATTCTCATTAAAAGCCCAACTAGTAGTACGAAAACATAATTGTTCAAAATGGAAAAAACTTAACTAGTAAACTGAATTAAAGTAACATATATTAGTTCTCTAAAGAAGAGGTATATAACTTCTTTTAATAGGCACTCCTTGTTTTGAGGTAAAATAGCTGTGTGGTTTAGATGTAGGTTGATATTCAAAAAATTTTTTAGCATATAAAAACTTAAGAATTGCTTAGGTTGAAGTAGTACATCTATAAAAGAGTCTCCTAAGCAATTTTATATTTAGAATAAGAAATCCTAGGATCACTAAGCAAATAAAAGCTTTTGTAGAAGCCAAGGATTTGTATTTATTTTAAACATAAGAGATCATAACTTAAAGGAAAAGTAGCTTTATCAACCCACACCAGAAGCACTAACGATGGTGGTGAAGTGGCAAGGTACACCCACAAGCAAAGTTTTTAGAATACCAAATAAGAAATAATGTGGTCACATGAACAAATAAGAAATTTGGGCACAACATTTAATTTTCCTAAAGGATAAAATAAAGTGTTTAAGAACTTTCCTTGTGATGTGATGCTTTCTATGGATGTTAGATAAATTGGTTGAGATCTCTTCTTTGCAGCCACTCTTGCCTTTCTATGAAAACTCTTATTTCACATCATTAGATTGATTGATAATTACATGCTTTACCAAACATTTTTGGTTCTACCATTTTGATACTTTATTCATAATTAAATATTTTACAACTTGGTCAACGTCCTCACTTATGGAGATCTCAAGAGTATAACACTAATTTAGCAATGAGAATTAAAAAGACATTTTGGAGTTGATAGATTTTGAAATTATGAAGCATATTTAAAAATTCTCAGATGAACTAAAACTAGAAGAGAAATACTTTGAATTCTAAAAGAAATTAAATTAAAAAGCTACAAAATTAATTTTTATGATAGTTCCAAAATAAGAATGTACATTTTGACCAATGATCTGACATATTGTGAGGGTGCATGCCACGTGATCAGTGGGTGTATGGGGAGGGGCACGTGACACCTTGGGACTAGTTCGTTTGCAAATGTGGCTTTGAGCGAAGGAGTGTGTTGACAAGCTAGGTGCACTAACACTTTAGGCTTGTTCATTTTGACAGGTTAGGATGTGTCACACAAGTCAATGAGATTGAAGGGTCATTGCAGATTGAGTGAGTTGGCATAGGCTATGTCAATAACTATTGACAGTAGTGATAATGTCAGTAATTAATAGTAGAAATAAACCAAAACTCAATTTTAAGTTTGCTTGAAGTCACTATACTCTAAATTGTGCACTAGTGTAGTTATGAAGCTACTGAATGAAAGTCCTCTACTAAACTTATAGCAAAAAATATCTAAAAAGATACCAATGGATCTTTGAATGACTTATACAAATATGTAGATGTAAATAGCTAGGTTATATAAGAAAAAAACTAAAATGTATAATAAATTAATATCAATTGTAATTAACCCTTACAACAGTAATGATAGTAGAGATTAATGTGAAAAAGAGATAGTCTTGACATGACTATGTGTCTGAATAATTTCAACATCACATTAAATTGATCATTTATGCGTATTATGGGTTTTATTACATCATCCGTCTAGATAGGAAAGAGTTCAATTTCTTGGAGCTAGCATAAAACGTTTGATACTACTCTAACAACTTGGGTTTAGGTTCTGATGCTCCTCTATAGTAATCAATGTATTATTATAGGTGTGATGGTCTCACAACCATATGCAAGGTCTTTTTTTGTGCTTCATCCTGCATGAAAGCTATTTTATCACTTAGGATTTGCACCACTTGCTCTTTTTTCAAACTAGATGGGGCTTAATATACTGGTAAGATCAATTCCATTAGCAATGATGGTGAAGGTTGAGAAAGTTCACTAGGTAATGATTATGGTTATGTACAAGGTAAAAGATCTTGAATACTAAAAGGTAGTACCTACTTCATAATATCTGGGTAATAATCATTAATACCAATATTTTTTTATAATTTTCGATGGTCTAGCAGCATAGCATGTTGTTTCTTAAGGGTTCTTTATTAAAATTGACTGCTACCAAGTGTCAGCTAGAATTGACTCTTATAATGATAATGACATCAGAGATTAATAAGAATAGAGGATTCGATTTTGATATGGCTGTGTCTGAGTAAGACTAGCACATCTCTAAGTAAAACCCTACATTCTGTGTGGGACAATGCTACATTTGCTTTCCTTGAATGGAAGTGAAGTAATTAGACTAGTCGGATCTTTCTTTAATGTTATTTCTCAAGGCTTGCAATTCATGTAAAGCTTTTTAAAACATATTTAATTTTTTGCTAAAAATATTGTTCAAATGTAAGCAAAACATTAAGCTAAAGTTTTTATATAATTATTATTGTATCATGGCTTTTAGAAGATCACTGCTCATTCTCCCATTTGTAGCCATGACTCAATATCATGTTGACAATGTTAACAAAAAATTAATGATTTTTAAAATAAGCACACACTATTACTGAAGGCAATAATAATTATTGATAAGGACATTTATGTGAGAAGCACAAACTTGATTACTTCTATTAGATGTAACAATCAATTTCACCCATATCTCCATACTTCTATTTTTAATTTGTATCATATGACAATTAATTGGTGTTAAGCTACAACTATGTGAATAAAATATAATTTTAATTCAATAACTAAGATAAATAGTTGAATCAATTTATGAAATTGATTTTAAAAAAAATATCATCTACTCTTTCAATCGATGAAACATAACTAGTTTAAAATAAATTTCAAATCGAATAATTAATCAATTCTAAACTTAGACAATTGTCATATCTTAGAAAGTAAATGGTATTTTGGTAAATAGTTATTATTTCATGCAGAAGGAACTTTAGCCATTAAAATTCTTGCTCGAATACCACATGTTTGACATTAAGGGACACAAGAAGACCATTTATTTTGTGTATAAAACTTTTCAAAATAAGAAAATCAAAAAGAAAAAATGTTTAAAATGGCAACAAACAATATTTACCCAAATTGCAACAATGGGAGATAAAAAAAAAAGAATTCCGTAAAGGAAAGGATACCTAGAAATTATTTGGTGGTTTGTTTCTTAGCCAGTAACCCATTATCAACCCTACATCCATTTGGATTTTTTTCCAAGTGTTTCTTTTTATTTCTTTGCCATTAGTTATTGGGAAACTATTAGAACTTGTGCCATTCTATAAAGCATGGGAAATAACCTCTTCTTTAAACTTTTTCAGGAATGAAACTCTCACCATGATGAATTTCATTTAAAGTTTAAAAGCTAACTTTCCTTGAGATTTTTAATGGTCAAACTCAACCACTTTCTCAGTTTTGTTTTTGTACAAACTCAACCCATTAGAGCTTCAAAAAATTAGAAAAAGAAATCTTTTAATTATCTTCCTAAAGAACAATCTCTAATTTACCTAATTTGGTAATTTGTTGCACTATCACACCTTAGCTTACAACAAATTATTTTAGTAAAACCCCCATTTCTAACAAAATACCTATACCCATTAATGTACTTGGCATCCAATTCATTCACTTCATAGGATTGACATTAAACCTTGGAGGTGTGATCCACCAATTTGGCCATCATGGTTGTAGTATGCCACCAAAAAAGAACTACATCCCTTTACAAACAAGCTATAAATTCTACTCAGAAACTCGTTCACACCTAGCTATGTGATCCACCAACATACAATCGTTTTCATATGATACAAAAGAAATATACAAATGAGTCATAGTTGCTAGAATGCAAATGCCATCATATGATTCATAGATATCAATAATCCATATAAAAAACGATAAATATCAAATCTAAAATAATAACCTCACAAAATTGAGCCTAAACTGCATTATAATTTTTGAAAGGTTGAAGTCCATAAAAAGAAATGTATTATTGTCAAATACCCATCAATATGCATAACTAAAACTAATAAATGGGAATAGAAATATAACTTATCCTAATCTTGAAATATGAGTAGAAATTTCATCCAATTGATCTACAAACTCTAATGCTTCAAACTTGAGCACCTAAGTAACACTTAACTACTAAACCTACATAAATACATAAGGGAGTGAGCTTGGGTGTTCAATTAGAAATCTTGAAAATACTGTAAAAGCTAAAAAAGTAATGGCAAAGTTATATATAAATATAAGTAATGGTAATAATTAGTGCCAAGTATAAAATCTCATTAGTTGTACAACTATCTAGTGAATTAAGTTGATGCTTGAAGTTATGAAGCAATAAAATATTTGCAAAGTGTTCCACAAATAATGCAGTACTCATTCAATACTAAATAAATTCATAATAAGACTTTACACTCCAGAATTGGTGATGTGAATCACATCGACTAACCCTATATAGATCTAAGAATCCTACATAATTGCATGGTCTCCTGAACAAATATCATAAAACATCATCTAATTATTGTGGGACTAAATGTTCAACATCTTATGATTGATGCATCATTCACCTCTACATGTTCAACAAATCATGCAAAATTGTCAATGCTTTATCAATGGCATAGCAATATCTAACTTGCATATATTTAGTTTAAGGTTCAAAATCTGGGGTCCATGTTATCCTAATTTTTACTTTAATCAACTTCAATTTCATGGTCTATTAGTATAATTCTAGAAATTATTTATTAGTATTTAAGAACAATTATCAATTTGTCAAAAAATAAACCAAGTACCTAAGTAATTGTCAAACCTTAAATTAGTTATCTTAAGTATAATGAATTTCTTAGGGATCATAAGATTTCCTTGGAAACCTAAACCAACCGTATGGGGTAGCATAAATTTCTTTGGTATCGTATGATTTCCTTAAAACTATAAATGAGCTTTTTTGTGTGACTAAGGTTATTCAAACATTAAGTTAATTATCTAGGGTGCAATCATGCACATGGATACATTAGCGTTTCCTCTATACCTTGTACTATAATTGAATTAAACAAAAATCCCATAGTTAGTACCTAATCTAATGTTATTTAATAAGCTTCTTAGTATTTCATTCCTTATCTAGTCTATCCATTATGTTTTTATTTGGGTCCAAATATTTCACTTTTGATTTAGGCATAATATCCAAGTTATTATTATATCAAACGATTATGCATTCATATGACTTTCATTAGTAACTCTCAAATCTCGTTGGAAAACAATAGTTATTACACTTTTCGTAAAGTCCTCCCTTGGGCCTTACACATTCCCAAAAACCTTCCAGAGTCTTAAAACAATGTAATTGAAACTAGTCTTTTTCACTTATGATCTAAACAAAAAAAATGAAATCAAGCAAAGAGTTTGTCCTACACTACAAACCTAATTAGGTCCTTGGAAAAGCCTTGCAATTCTCTTAGGCTTGGCTTGAGTCCTCTAACTTTCATCAAAGGGATTCACCAAGACCATCACTATCTAAAGGCATTATCATTCACAGCCATAAAAGGCTCACCTTGTGTTAATAACATTTTTCGATCCATATGGCCTTTCTGTAGTAAAAACCTCAATATAAAAAATTAATATGTATATCCCAAAGCAAGACTTAACTTCCACAACTTTATGAAACAATATTAACTAGTGATATACCTACTTTGTTATGCTTAATAAGACTTTCATATATAGGACATCATCATATATGATTAAGTAAGAACCTCAAGTCCTTTTTAACTTAACAAATAGATCAGCCATATGATAATAACAATATCTAAAATGTAATTCCATCCATATCCTTAAGTACTCCTCGTGAAACCCCAATCATTCATGCTAAAAAACTTTGAGTCTAACTAACCTAGCCATCTTTCATGGATTAACATTAAGTCTTTCCATGTGTTGCATCAAGAAACAAAGAGCTATGTTCTTTTTAGAAGCTATTTAGGTTCACATAAGGACATAATGTCATTTCTCATATCACTTAATAGAGACATGTCAAAAGCTTCCCATGAATAACTATGCAAAGAAAAAATATGTCCAAGATAATTCTTATAATTTTGTTATGATTTTCTAGTGTTAATGTAAAGTTCAAAGCCTGGTCTAAGCGAATTAAGAATAAAAAATATTCTACTTATTTTTTTGAATCAAGAAATCATAGTTATGAATAATTATCCATCTCATACCATAGTTCTGATGTTTGAAACTCAGCATGAATCATGCTTAATTATACATCTCATAGTATTTATAGAGTAATACTATACTATAGCAATATGTAGGAATGTAAAATTCTTTTCCTATAGCATGAAGTCTTAGAAAATAACATGAATCACTCATATTCTTCAATACTTTTGATTTATATATTTCTAGAACATAACTTTTTTAAGAACATAATATTGACTCCCACATGGATTGCTCTTTTTGCAAATTCATTTCAAAATAGCCTAATCATCAAGCTTCTATGTCTAAAATTTAACTAAATTTTTGTCATTTATGCTTAAAGGAAAATGGAAGCAAAATTAAACAAGAATACTCAAATTACTTATGAAATCATGAGATCATGAAGGATCTTAGTTTTAGCATGCCTTTAATCATAAATCTACACTTTTATGTCATAGATATGGAATAAAATTAAAAATTACATTTTTTGAATTCAATTCAAAGGTCACTGACAGCTCTTGACTTAGAAAGCATATATTTAGGAATAATAACATAAATCTTTCGATTAAGTGCACTAAGTAACCCTTGTGTTGGACTTTTCAAGCCATAAATGTTTAACACTTTGTGCATATAGGCTTGTTTAACATGGCTCAAGTTTACTTTTAAAGTATATGAAATTCATTGTTGAAGATAAAAAAAATTAGTGGTCTTCATAAAAATTTAGAGTATTTAGTAAACTTCAAACATTGAAGAAATGCATTTTAAATTTAAAAAGATTTCATTTTTCTATAAAATAGAATTTTAAGTTTATTGATTTTTAATCATAAGTCACATCTCTCTACTCATATCCACTTTAAATTCAACTCAAGAATTTAAATTATTGCATCATTTCCTTAGTTTATGAAGCTCCTAAGATTCAAGTTTTCATTCAATTAATTATTTCTTTTATTAAATTCTTTTATGCATTTTTAATTTCATTTGAATTAAATTATTTTAAAATATTGAGCAAAAAATAAATGTATTCTTATATATATATATATTTGTGTATGTGTGGGTGTATATATATGTTAAACATAACCCAAAGTGTGACCAAAGTGTGGAGCACTCATGTTGTTTAACGTTAACTGGGCTTTGGATTCCTCGAGTCAAGAGCCAAATGGAACTAAGTAGGTTTGAGCCACATAATGTTAAGGGTATAGACATGAACCCATTCGACATATGGTAAGTGAAGGACTAGGCTAGGAAAAACTTAAAAAAATGTGCAATTTGTCTCGTTGGTCGCACATTTGTTTAACCTATAGGGATCAGGCGACTTAGAAGATAAAATCCCAAGCCCAAAATGAAGAAGCAAACCCCATTTTTTCTTACATTATGTGGGCACAAAATGTAGGAACAATTTTAATATCTTGATAACTGGGAATGTTTTTCTCAAATCAAATAGCTCAATGCTAAATAAAGCATGAAGTTTCACAATCCATCATTGAATAAATGCCTAAGAGTTCACATTTTATGGACAACTTGCATTCTTCTTACTTTATCAATTAACCATTCCTTTGATTGGGTATCTTATAGCTCTTCAATTTGAAGTCTATGGTTGGGATCACCACCTCTTTTATTGTCAATAAATCAGATGATGAAGATCTAATATGGCATGATCAAGTTTCCAAATCTAATCCTCCACGATCCAACCATACATAATTCTCTCATTTTTACAATTTCTAATCTAACAAACGAGATCAAATCCAATCAGATCCAATAGCTCTAGTTGATCCCATCAAATGGCTGGTTGACTAGTGGTTATGCTCCAATAAAAAGCCATTTGGAGGACTATTGTGAAATATTTGGTAGTGGCATATAAAATCACTTTTTCTTAACTTTCAAACTACTACGATCAAAGGTTTTTTAATAAAATTCCAACCATTATGGATTAAGAGGCTAGTGAATATCAAAAGATTTTTGAGATTTAATTGGAACACAATATAATATTCTACTTCAATAAAATCTCTCGATAGCCAACGACTACTTAGCATTAAATGAAATTCCAAACGCTTTTAACTAAGCCTAACACTTTGTTGTTTTCTCATTTCTCTTTATAATTTTGAGCTCATTGTTTCTTGCTCTATTCATAAAAAATTATAAGAAATTAAAAAAGTTTTATCAAAAGTTCTTTTCCTTATTATAATTATCGTTTTATTTTAGGTTGTGCGGCCCAACATGTACAATGGCTTGAGTTTCGTTTAATCTTATTAAAGAACTGAGATAGGGTTGAAATCATAATATCTTTCATTATAATTGAAGCAAAAATATCTTGTGGGTTGGAGGTGAATCATATAGAAAAATCTCAAGTTATAAATTTTGTAACAATGATATTTTTTTTAACCTTGGTTGGGGACATACTTTAGTGTTAGTTTTAACTAATAACTTAAATATTTTTGTGCATTTTTTAAATTTTCATTTTATTATTTTCTTAATCATCAAATTGCAAATTATATATATAAATTTTAATTCAATAAAGAGTTTTTTTGAAAAATAGTTATGAACCAAAAATAACAGCATTATTTTAAAATCCATAGTTCTCTTTCCCTTGTGGGACTTATGCACACTCTTTTTGTGCTTATCAGAGTACTTGGGTTCGTTAATTTGTGTGTTCAATTACGTTTTTAGTATGACTTCACTATGATTGACATTAGTGTAACATTTGGTGAATGCTTTTATTTACTTTTTACCAATATTTAAGGATAAATTTTTCTTATATTAAAAAATGGCTAAAAGGTTTATCGAATTAATTAAATTAAAACTAAGTGTAATGATCCCTAATCCTTATGATTTGCCAAAACATTGATGCACCAATGACATCGAATTAGTTCGCAAACCTTGTAGTGACCAAAGGAGAATGGCATAATTAAATGCTAATGCACTCAACTACCTTCATTATAGATAATATCTTAGAAAATTTAATCTAGTTGTGAAGATGCATATCACACATGATGTTTAGAAAAAGTTAGAAGTAAGTTATGAAGGCATTCCAAAAGTTATAAACAAAAAAATAAATATTTTTACTCATGATTATGAGATCTTTAGAATAAATCTAGGAAAAACTGTAAAGAACTTGTTTATTTAATTTACAAATATTTCTAACATGTTAGAAAAGTTTTGAAATCTTTTTTGTAGATCTTGTAAGAAAAGTGACAAGAATTCCATCCAAGGAGCATGATTCTCTTGCTACAATAACATAAATGTCTAAAGACTTAGAAAAGCTCAAATTAGATGTGTTTCTCAAAGAATTGTTTTTGAATGGGATTAAGATTACTATAAGGAATGAGGAGGCTTTCATAAGCAAGTCAACGCATGAAGAATTGAAAGAAGAATCATTAGCATTTAAAGCAATAAAATATGATTCAAGAAAATCATCCATCACTTTGATGGATTTAATAGAAGAGCTCAATTTTCATGTTAAAACATTAGCTAATAATATTCTAAAATTTTTTCTAAATAGGTATTGGAAAAAAGTAAAGAAGGTAGAATAATGAGGCACCGTGATGTTCTAAATATGAAAAAACTAGCCATGTTAGATTGGAATGTCTACAAGCCAATTAAACAAAAAAGAAGGAAGAAAAAAGGAAGAAATTGAAGTAAAAGAAAGATTTTCAAGCTGCTCAGAGTGCATCAATCTAGTATATGTAATGAAGAAGAAGAGAACAAAGTTACTGTCTTTATGAAATTCTTGATAACAATGACTTAGAAGTTATTAGTGCTTTAAATTGTTTAATATAAACAAATAAGAAATTGAAAAGTTATGAAAAAAAAAAACTTCTTAATTTTGTCATGAAGGAAAATGAGAAAATGAAAATTGTAATAGTTCAAATTTGTGACAAAAAAGCTTCCATGATTATTGAGGATGCCTCTTTGATTAAAGAAATAACTAATGAAGAAACAAGGATTTATTCTCTTAATCATGCAAAGCTTTCTAATGCATCACATGTTTATTTTCTTAAGCATAAATATGTGTTCTTTTGAGCTTATGTATAATGTTTGAAATGTTAAATGTTTTTATTTTGTAGAGAAGGGCATATTATGAAGGATTATCAAATTATGGAAAACATTTTTAGTTCAAAATATTGTTTCAAAAAGGTGATTAAAATGACAATATAAATACTATGATAATGAATGTTAGTGGTTAACGAAGGCTTACTTGGGATACAAATGTTAGCTAATAGAGAATTTAGTGCACTCATAGGTTCGATGTAATATAATTAGAAAGTTTTTGTAGAAGTAAGGATACAATTTCTGCAAATTAAAATCACATCATCCAATTTATATGTTAACATTTACAATTTATATCGATATACATGGAAAGAAAATAAAGATCTAGTTCTTGGGTCTTAGATAGAAGATGTTCAAGACATATAATTAGAGACTAATCAAAATTTCTATGAGTAGGATGTGGTATAAATAGATGGGAAACACGAGAAGACAACTCTAAGATGGTCATAATTAGAATTTATGATGTAGGTATCCCTAAGTTTACACTTTTAAATGTAGTTGTAGTTGATGGATAATAATTAATCATAATTAGCATCAACCAATTATATGATAATGGGTATTGTGTTCGTTTTCATACTCCATGTTGGAAAATTTTAAAACGTCGTAAAATGTTATTAGTTGGTAGAAGAAAAGGTGACTCTTTAAGTTTAATCAAGTAGAAACTAGTAGATTAGAATTCCTTGTTTCACATTCGTGTGAGAAGATTTTGTGGTATAATGGGCTAGGTCATGTATTTCACTCCTTAGAAAAATTGAACATGATAGATGTAGTACGATGTCTTACATGACAAATAAGACTTGTTAGAAAATATGTGAATCATCCCAAAAGCCAAGTAGGCTAAATCTTCATTTAAAAAAAATACCTAACCACTAGTAGATTAGTAAAGATGATTTATTTATACTTTTTTTAATGCATGCAACTCTTTAGTTTTGGTCCAAAGAAATATGGATTTATGATTTTTTATGCCTTTTTTGATATATTGTGATTGAATTTCTTAGTAGTTGTATATGGCATTTGCTAATTTTATTAATTTCATAAGAATGATGCAACGGTAAACCAGTCTTAAGCTAATTTGTATTCAACATGACAATAATGGAGAGTTTAAGAATATGGATGTTTATGTCTATTGTGAAGACAAAGGTGTAAAGCATCAATTTACATGTATGTCAAAATAATAAGAGTGTAAAAAAAGAATAGAACTTTGATGGAGATGGGTAGATATATGTTAGTCAAATACAACTCACCATAGTACTTTTGGGTTGAGACAATTGACATATGATGTTATATAATAAACATAATTAATTTAAGAGCTAGGCATAACAAAGCACCTTACGACTTCTTTAAAAATAAGAGACCAGATGTTTCCTACTTTCATTTTTTTCTTGTAAATATACAATTCTATTTGATTAAAAGGCTAACCTGAACTATTTTGATGAAAAACCAAGCATATGAATTTTTATATTATTCTCCACTTTCAGAAAGTCTTATACAATTCACAACATATTTACTTAAAAGAGAGAGCAGATAATGTATACAGTGTTTGATGAGCTATTGAAAGAATAAATACTAAAATATGTGATGGATAGGTATGTCCTAAAAGAACATAGACTTCAACAGGAAAAAAGGTAAATGGTAAAGTAAAATAAAAGATGGGACTAATCCTAAAATATATAAAGATTGAAAGTATTAAGCTTCACAAATAAAGGAATTAATTGCAATAGATGTTAATCAATAAGGTAAGAGTAGAGTCTCTATGATAGAAATTAGTCATTGTGCCTTTCTATCTTTCACAAAACCAATATCTATTGTAGAAGCCCTTAAGGATGACTATTGGGTCAACGATATGAATGAAGAGTTTCATCAATTGTGACAAACTAAGTCTGCAAACTAGTTTTTAAGCTTAGTGATCAGCAGGTGATTGAAAATAATAATAAAAAAACATAAGTGAAATTTGAGAGATCATTATAAACAATGCTAAGGTTGTTGGTAATGGTTATAGCCACGTTGAAAGGTATAGAGTTTGAAGAGAATTTGTGTTTGTAGCAAGATTAAAGGCCGTTAAACTTCTGTTAGCATATTCATGTCATAAGAATTTTAAAGCATTTCAAATCGATTAATAAAGTGCATATTTAATTGTCATAATAGAAACAATATGTATATAGAACAACCTAGGTTTGAAGGCCCATGCCAAAGGTGCTTATGTATTTAAATTTAAGAAAGTACTTCTTTGCATTAAGCAACTACTCTTGCATAGTATCAATTGAGTAATTATCTTGTGGATAGAGGTTTTAGAAAAAAAATTATATATAGTTATATTCCTAAAATCTCTAGGTGCTCTTTTATTTATTGTACAAATTTATATTGATGACATAATTTTTGGAAGCACCACTAAAATATGTGTAAAGAATTTGGTCACTTAATGAGGAGAGAGTTTGAGAAGAGTATGACAAGTAAGATGAATTTCTTCTTAGGATTTTTAATTAAATAACTAAAAGATAAGAAATTTATTTCAAAAACTAAAAGAATTATTTAAAAACTTTTGTTATAAGAAAATGAAGCAAAGGAAGAACTTTTTGAATCTATAAATTTATTTAGATGTAGATGACATAAGGAAACCTATGATTAAGGAATTTATAGTGGCCTTATTGGATCCCTATAATGCCTCACATGTAATAGGCTAAACATCTTATTTAGTGTTTAATTATGTTCTAGAATCTAATTAAATCTTATGGAAAACTGTTTATTGCTAGTTAATTTAATCTTCAAATATTTACAAGGCACAACAATCTTAAATTATTGTATCCAAGAAATACTCTTTCATGCGATCTTATAGGTCACACAATTTGAGGCAATTCAAGAGCATGTTAATTCCAAATAAATTGCTTAATTTCATGGTCAAGAAAGACATAATTTGCTTAGCATTATTAACTACAGGGGCCAAGCATGAAAAGGTCAAAAGTTGTGTTTCTCAGCTGTTATGGTTAAGACAAAGGCTTTGAGATTGTGGTTTAGATCTCTCACATATTTCCATTAGAATTAATAATACTAGTTCCACTGCTTAAGCAAAGAACCAAGTTTATCATTTTACGAGAAAGCATGTAAATGTAAGACATCTTGTTTTTAGAGATTAAATAGTTAAATGCATAGTAGAATTTGAATATATTTCTTTCAAGAAACATTTGATAGACACAATGGATAAATCACTTCTAACAAATCAATTAAAAATCATAAGGAAACAACTAGGTGAAAATTAAATTTTGTTAATTGTACATGATTTTCTATTGTGCTATTCAGGGGGCAATGATCATGGTTTAGCTAAAATTTAAAATTGTCATAAAGTGAAGCTAAGTTCACAATAACAGAGAGTATGAAATATAGGTGAGCATATTTTCTTCATTTTTAATACCTCTTGTATTAATAATATTTTATGAAATATATGTTTTTACATATTATATTTTTATTAAAATATTTATGTCATTTCATCATCCAAAAGGGAAGACTTTTAGGCCAGCCTTGTGTTTAATGCACCAAACCATAAATGTACTAGATTTTTTTAATGGAGTTGTTTTGTATGAAATAGGTTTAGTTTTGAAGAATAAGTCATGTAATTTCAAATATAGTGAAGTAATTTTCATCAAAGCATCATTTAGTGTTCAATAAGCTAAAATGATTGAAGACATGCACATCATATTTAAAATGGTTTTCTTTTTTTTATAAAATATAATGTCAATTTGTTTGCCTTTAAACATAAGGAACATCAGTTCCCTCATATAGTTTTAAAATCATACTAATTTGAATGATTCAATCCTTTTCTTGGTTTATAAAACATCATGGTTTTCAATTTTTTGCTCACTTAATCCATTTAGTTAAAAAATCTAACCTATTCATTTTCGCCAAATTTTATTTTGGTAAATTAGAAATACAATTTAACAAAAATATTTCTATTTTCATCATATATATATATATATATATATATATATATATATATATATATATATATATATATATATATATATATATATATATATATATATATATATCTATATCTTAAACATAACTAAATTGTAATGCACACGAGTAAGTCTAGCTCAAGCAGGCCTAAGAAGCCTCAAGTCAAGTGACCACTTGAACAAAGCCAGGTTGAGCCTTATCTTCATTAAAGTGTAGTCGTGAAAGTTGATTAGGTAAGGTAAACGAAGGACTAAGTCAGGAAAAAATTTAACAAGTGTAAACGGGTTAGGCTGAACCCCTATATGTTAAACTCATTACATACAAGTGCCCAGAGTAATAGAATTCTTAGTGCACTAGTGGGAAAGAACAACCATTTGGCTAACATCACACATATGTCTAACATTTTATGAAGATGAAACACATTTCATATTCTACCATGTAGGACTAAAATGTTTTCACATGTCCAGCAACTCAGTGCTTAAGCATGCATGAATTCATACCATCTAATCATTGATTGGATGGTAATAGTTCCCTAGATAATAAGTGATGCCTGAAGATTCAGATTGAATGACAAAAATCTTATCTAATTTTATTAGACTAATAGCATTCTCTTTGTCGTATCAACTATCTTATCCTTGAATCCAATTGCTAAAAGCTCTCCACTTTGAACCCTATGAGTAAGAACATTCTGGCATTTTCTTTATAGAATTGAATTGTGCATATCTCATGGGATGTGATAAGATGGCCTGAATCTAATCCTCGTATATTCAACCATCCATAGTTCTTTTTTCTTGAACAATTGTTGATCTGATAAGTTAGATTTACTCTGATCGAATTCAAAGGCACAAATCAATCCCATATAAATGACTAATTCCATAGCAATTATTTGTGTCATTGTAGAAGTTATTTGGAAGAAATTTTTATGTTATTTAACAGCATCATGAAAAGTTAGTTTTTCTTAACTTTTTAACAACTATGATCAAACTTTTTCTATAAAAGCATGACCATTATAAATGAAGGATGGAGGATGTTAACAAAAGTTAACATCTAAACTATGTATTGCAAGATATTTTACTAGTGTAAAATTACTAAACAACACACTACGATTTAGTACTACTAAAAAGTAAAAATCTTCCAATTATGCCTAACACTTCTAAGTTTTATATTTCTCAAGTTTCCTCATAATCTTTCTTTTTTATGCCATTCTTTGTTCTTCAGCAAGCATAAAAAGCTCTGCATTTCATCAAAAAAATTTCTTATCATATTTTCTTTTTTCTTTTCAGTTCTATGGCTTAATATTTATGAATGGTTGACTTTTGTTTACTCTAATTAAAAAACTTAATTCTATGTTGACCTCAGAAAAGCTTTGGTTATATTGAACCCATAAAAGGAAATAAGTTTGAGATCAATTGTAAGGAAAAATCTTAAATTATAAATTTTTGTAAAAGTAGTATTTTTATTGACCTTGGTTAAGGGGACATAAGTTCTAGTTTAAACAAATTCACCTAAAACTTTTGGTGTACTTTTAGAATTTTTTTTATTATTTTTGTTAGATATAATAATTAAAAGTTATTTATATAAACTTGAATATCAAGATTTTTTTAAACAAATAAAACTTTTTCTATAAATAATTTTTGAAAATAAATACAATCAAAAAATAACAAAAATATTTTAAAAACCATAATTTAAAATTATTTTGTGAGATAAACACACTCATTTTACTTAAAAGTAAATATGATGAATAATTTATTATTTTAGGAACCTACAAGTTAAACAATATAAATGAATTACTTGAGCATGCTAATTAATAAATAATTTAAACAAACATAACTTTGTTATACTTTATCCATGTTTTAAAATATAAAATATGAGAAAATGCCAAGCATATCTTATTATAATTATGACCACAATTATCAATTGGCAAACATAATCAAATTAGTCAATTGCTTCACTTAGAAATTAGCTACATTTAGAAGTATAATCTTGAAGTTCAAACTATATGGTTTAGGTTGACTGTTCTAAGTGTAAAAGTTTCTTCTCTTATGTCTTATGATATTCCTTTATCTCTTCTTGCACATGCCACACTCATTCTCCTCTTCTCTTTTTATTCATATAGATCTAAAGTATATCTTAGGTTTATAAGCTAATTAAGTGATTCAACTTATATATCAATGACAATAAGTCCTTAATCAATCCTAATAGGATCCATGACTAGTATTAGGAAATTCCAATAATACGATATGAATCTCTTGATCTTTATGTAAGGTCCTCTATTGAAGTTGTTTTGAATTCTAAATTTTTCGTACCATAAATCCATTAGTTGGTACTAAAAGAAGCTAAAATAAAAAAAATCAATTTATTAAGTTCTCAATATCATACTTATACTATGACATTATGTACTCTATGGTGTCTAAACTCCCTTTGTCAACTTTTAATTCCACTATTATAACTACACAATTCAATTATGTCTATATGATAATTCATTATGCACACATTTCTAATTCAAAATGTAATGATTCTCTTGTGTGACATCACTGCTATGTTGACCATACTTATAGGTTAGCACCAATAGTATTATATGACAATTAGCTTGTCATATGTGAACAATTTTGCCACTCTTAATATTTTACTTGTGTTATCCATGACTTCATAGTTGTATGACCATAGCATCATCTCCAATTTGTTAACTAATGCACTTGTATGCCATAGTAATTACAATAATTAACTAAGTTTTGTAGTCGATCATATCTCTCTCCTTATTATACTTGATTTCATCATATGTAATGCTACTCCCATATTGTTCAATAAACATTTATTCTTTATTGTCTATATTAGATGCCAATAGAAGTTATCGTAGTTATATTATAACCATTTTGTTCTGTTAGGACCAAAGTCACTTTAATAGCTTATTCATAATCATATCTTGATTGCTTTTGTTAACAATTTGTACCATAGGTTCAACCAATATAATAGTGTACAATATGCATTATTGAGTCCTCAATGAAGTTTTTCTTACAATATACTATGCCATCTTCTACCACTATATTAAACGTTTCCCCACACAAGCACAATTAGACTTGAAGAAGCTTATTAATTCACATTTTACATGCTTTAAGGCATAAAAAATGAGAAAATAACATTTATTTATTTCGCAAATGAAAGGGGTGCAACGGTCATGATAATTATTAAAAAATAAAATATTATTGTATTTGAACATAAAGAAGTGGATATGAAATGAACCTCAAAGCATTACATTGCAACACAAGTCTCCAATAGTAATAGGAAATTTGAATGATGACATCAGCTTTGGGTTAAATGAAACAACTAGTTTTCAAAATATTTGCATTCATTAGCTATTCAAGCTTTTTTTTTTCTTATGGATTAAAGTCTTATTTATGCTGATAATGTTTGGTTAAAATAATCTTAAACTCTTTGAATTAATGTTGTCACTTCTCCAAGGATATTTCCTTATACATAAAAATGGTAATAAGAACATTTTGTTGGAACAAATTTCAAAGTCACGCTTAATAAAATGGTAGTCACTCATTGTTATCATATTCCCCGTTAAGTATGATGTACAATAAGGGATATTTCGTTGTCATATAGAAGTTAAATGTTGTAGTGGATTGCATCTATGTATGTTACTTCACACATTTTTTTACCTTGCAACATGTACAAAACAAATTGTTCATCATTATTTTTAGATGATATTATAATCTCTATTAAGTTTCTTTTAGCAAAATATACTAAACATTAATTGACTTGCTAATGAAATTAAATTTATAAACATGAAGTAAAATTTGATTTGTAAACATGAGCATTAATTTGAGGATACAATATTGTATGCACTCTATGCCAAAAAAATGAATGTTGTGCTATATTAGGAAAGGAAACATAAAATGAAACCTATAAAAATTATGATGTTACTGCTATTTTCCAAAGTACAAATTATTAATGCATGAAAATCTTTTAAAACAACTTGTAAATGCTCATTTTTTATGATTTTTTAAGTGATTAAATAATAAAAATTAAATTTTTATCTCATTGAAGATAAGCTTTTGAAAGAGCTAATTCTTAAAAGTGCATGTAAAAAAGCTAGGATCATACAAGTTTAATAATAAGAAAAGAAAAAATATTCTAACTTTAACAATTGACATGAAATGAGTTGAAGATTATATACTATGATTATCACAATGGTATTGGAGGTCTGAGTCGGAGATCGTGTCGCGAGCCAGCACCTTGGGTCTACGACGGGAGGCATGCCGAGAGTGTTGGTGTGGACCACATATGGGGCTTGCACTCTAATGCAGGCGCCGAAAGTATGGGAGCGACGATTTGGGCCAGCATTATCATCCCTCAGCTCTGGTTGGAAGGTGCAATCGGTGAAGCGACACGGCAGAGCGTCGGTGGCAGACAATGCACAGCGGTCAGGGACCAACGACTAACGGTCGCACATGTGAAGGTTACGTGACACCCTTGACCATTGTGGATTGTTTACAGAGTGACGTGGGTCTGGGAAATTCTAATTTGAATCTGTACCCGACAAGTGTGGGGGTGCTCAAACAGTATTAATAACTTACCTATCCTACAGAGTACTACACCGCTTCGTCCCCGTGTTTGGATTGCACCACCTGCAGCCCTAGCTGAATGGAAGATGGCGAAAAGCAAGACCTAGAAGAGTAATATGAAGACGTAGACTTCTGGGAGCAATTCCCTAATGCGAGAGTGCTCCTCCTCTACGTTTGGGGGAGGCATATTCGTTGTTGGTGAAACTTTACTTACTCCTGAAATATCCGACATTGAGGGTGACATACCCATGGGCCAGCAAAGCACACTGGATGGTGGGGATGCTCCACGGACTGTGGCAGAGTTGATTTCTTCCGGGCTATCACCTGATCTTTAGGCTTAAGGACTAGCTGCATAGGTTGACTTGGTGGGAAATTGAGTGAGCATAGCTCTGTGGGTGCCATAGGATATGGTGCACAAGGAGGCAGAGCCCATGGTGTGCAAAATTAGTGAAGGGAAACCAGTGCAAGGGGATGTCGGGAATCGTGCGGCTTTCGCAAGAAAGGTGAGCTTCAGAGAAACCTTAACCGCAAATAACAATACGAACAATAGTAGCCTGGTGACCTCGCATGTGCGGCTGACGAACGTTGACGTCAGGGAGCGTGCCACGGGCATTGTTGATTACGTGGAGGGATGTGATGAACCGATGTCATCGGATGCTTGCCAGCGACGTATCGAATTTCAAAAATTCGATTTGGTTGGATGTGTCTATGGGAATAGACTTCCCATTCTCGTCATTGCACCGATTGCTTAGGAGATGGGGCCACTACAAGAACTTCAAGGTCTTCGACTTATCTTCTAGCTGTTTCTGCTTACATTTTGAATCCATCAATGATAGCAACGTCTGGTTCGTTGGCCCATGACAGATCGCTAGCCAAGCCATGGGGCTCGACATTTAGACGCATGAGTTTGGGCCAAACACTATCACCGTTATTCAAGCACTGGTATAGTGGGACGTTGAAAACATACTTCACATTGCCAAGGAGATTGGAGCACCTTTCCTTCTCCTACGCTCGGGTGTGCGTTTGGATGGATCTTTCGAAGCCATTGAAAGCTGGAATACGGCTCAATGAAGAATTCGGGAGAACCTATCAGAGCTTTGAGTACGAAGGGCTACCGTGGATCTACTTTACATGCGGCCATGTTGGACACCTGGTGAGCCACTGTAACATGCATGAGGAGGCGGGGCTTGCCCGTTCTAGTTTTCCCTCTTCTACGGTCATTTGTCGGGAACAACGAACGATGGTGAGGGATGCGTCCTTTGGTGAGGACAACCCTACAGAGGCGGGTGGCTCCTTTGGCTCTCAGAAGTAAGAAGTGAACTCAAGTGTTACACATGGAGAGGCACAAGGGTTGGGGCATGGATGCTTGTTCAATTTCGGTGCAGGAGACAGGGCCACAAAGGCCCCGCTACCATGGCATGCCTGCCTCCCTGGAAGGACGCCAGCCACAGAACTCGTGGTCGTGAGATTGCTAGTACGTCTCAAGGTACCGGAAGCCCATCCATGGAACGTGGAAGAAGCAGAGCAAAGCAGATTCTGCAGACTTGGGATTGCAAGGATCCGAAGTAGACAAGCTTAGATTGTCATCCCCTGATGGCTGTGAACACGAGCCAGGCCCCCCAAGTAGACGGGCGCAAGGGGAAAGTTCCCTTGGTGCAGGAGGAAGAAGTGGGGGATAAACTCACTAGCCAGATGGGTTTGACACTAAAAAGGAGACGATCCACAGGCTGTGCTTCGTGGGGTGGAGGCGACCATCAAGAAAGTTGATGGCAGAGGCTTGATCCGGAGCTGATTGACGATTGCGTGGAAATACTGATAACACTGCTCATGTCAAAATGTGGATTATAGTCTGGAATATTAGAGGTGCTAAGAATGGGAAGTCGGGGAGTTACATGCAACGTCCTTCTCGCGAGGAGAACGTGGCAGTTGTGGTGCTTATGGAAACGAAAGCGTAGTCCTTCCCCTAGCGCAAAGTGGTCTGGCTCCATGGAAGGGACTGGGAAATCGCGACCCAACCTTTGGTGGGCATGTCTTCTGGCATTATTCTACTGTGGAAGAATTTTGTTGATTTTTCGATCACGACAGCCTCGACACACGTGGTGGCATGCTCGATTACCCGTCATCCGGACAACAACCTCAACTGTTTTTTGTTATGGGCCTAAAGATCACCATAAATGGCAGGAGATTTGGGATGCCATCCAGCTCTCTCACTGTGGAAACGACCCCTCATTGTTTTAGGGGACCTCAACTTGGTCATGGCCCTGGAGGTGAAACGGGAAGTAGGGCGACGAGCGGATCCTGGAGTAGCTTGACCGGGCACTCATGAAAGCTGCAACAATGGTTGCTTTTCCTAACTGCTCTGTGAATCATCTCAACTTGGGTGACAGGAATCCATGGTCGAACTCCAGTAGGCTGGTCTTTGAGAACGTATGGCTTCACTTCCCATAATCCTTCCAGGAGGTGCACCACGCATGGCAAAGACTGGCAGGGGAAACCACATGGAGATTATCACCACCAAGTTCAAGCATTTGTTGATGGCGTTGCGTAGATGGAGTCGAAAGGAGGTGGAGAATCTTGTTTACCAGAATAAGGAGCTGGAATGTGGTATCAATGAGCTTCATATTAGGGAGTCATGGGAAGGTCTCACTGAGAAGGACCATGTGCGGCTCGGGTATATGGTAACTACCTTCCACCGAGGCTGCTCTCATGAGGAGCAATGGTGGTGGTAGCATCCCAAAGTACGTTGGGTGCATCTTGGGGACGACAACACGAGATTCTTCCATAATGTGGCTATGGCTCGGGCCTAGATGAATCAGATTAGCTTACTGTGGGGCAAAGATGATAGGGTAGCAGACTCTCCTGACAGGGTGGTGGTGTGGGGACCCCGAGACCTTGGCATAGATTACCTCGCTTCCTGGCATTGTTGATGCTGAGGCAGCATATAACCTCAGCTATAGGGTTATTGAGAACGAAATCATCACGGTAGTGTGGGGAATCAAGAAGAACAAAGCCGTAGGCATCGACTGGATCACGACAGACTTCCTGCATGGCTATTGGGCCATTACGCGTAGCGACATTATCAGTGCCGTGTAGGAATTCTTTGAGGTGCGTAAGCTCCCGGATGGCTAGAAGGACACGCTGGTAATTCTCATCCCGAAAAAAGAAGCGGCATGCAGGCCGGAGCACTACAGGCCGATTAGCCTCTGCAACACCATCTACAACGTGGTGGAGTGCATTCTCATGGGGAGGCTGAAGCCGTTAATGCCGCGAGTCATCTAGCATGAGCAAGACACATTCATCCCTGGGCACAACATCTCTGATAACATCAACATAGCGTAGGAAATGGCTGCGAAGGGGCGCACTTGCACCGCTGCTTCTGGCCTCATGGCTATGAAGCTTAACATGGGGCAGGCTTACGATAGCATGCACTGGGAATTCCAACTTGAGATGATGCAGGACAAGGGATTCCCTCTTATTTGGCGTGACTAGATCGCTGCGTGTATCACTTTCCCCAGATTCCCGGTCCTCATCAATGGAGCTCGTCTCCCATGGGTGGTGGCATAGCGGGGTCTTCGGCAAGGCTACCTGATGTCGCCCTACTCTTCGTCCTAGCCACCAAATACTTTTCGTGCTTTGTGAGGATCTATGAGTCAAGGCAACTTCGTGGGTTCAGGCCTGAGTAGGATGCACCGCAAATTTAGCATCTTTAGTTAACAAACGATGTCCTTGTCTTATCTCCCGTCTCCTGCATGGCTGCACGTGCTATCCACAGCATCATGTGGGCTTTCATGGAGGCCTCTGGGCTGCGGGTCAATCTCGCGAACTCTAGGGTCTTCTTTAGTCTGAATTTTAGCTGGAAGAATTCCAAGCTGATCCTAAGGAAGCTCCACATGGATCATGGCCGGACCTTTATGTGCCTTAGGATCCCCATCACTGCGAGGTGCTTAACCAAGGAAGATCTCAGCTTCCTTGTCCAAAGATTGGATGCCATGGTGGTCAACTGGTGCACTCGGCTGCTATCGCTTCCGGATAAGGCTGCCTTGGCCTCCTCTATCCTCAGTGCCATTCCCTGTCATGTCCTAAGACACTGCGTGGTGTCGACAAGGGTCCTCGATGACATGGAGAGGCCCATCAGGAAATTCTTATGGGAGGAACCAACTGTATGAATGCCATACATTACGCGCCTTGGGATCGCATCACTTTGCCAAAGGCCACGGGAGTTCTTAGCCTCCGTGAGCTCTGCGTCTGGCATCGGGTGCTCCAAATGGACAACTGCAGAAGCATCCTCAATCACAATGCCACCCCCTAGGTTGACACCATGAGGAGAAAGTACTCTTTGAGTGTTCCACTAATAAAGGCCCCCCGGAATGTTTCCTCTTTGTGCAAAATGGTGTTAAGGGTGATGCCGGAGGCAATTTCCTTCTTCGTCTTGTGCATCGGCAACGGGCGGATGACGCGGTTTGCAGAGGAGAACCGGCTGGGTGTCCTCCCTCTTTGTTGTTGGTCGACCTTCATCAATATCCATTCACATTGGCTGGCCAGCGTCGCTGAATGCATCACGACTATCGGGAATTGGAATATGGATTTTATCTGCACCTGGGAGAGCGAGGAGCTGCCTAATAGGATTTTGCATCTTCAGAGAGCTCGTGAGTCTGCCCAGGATGTTCTGCTCCAGATGCACACCAAGACGGCGCGGGTTGACTACGGTCGGATTTACAGGAGCATGGTTTGCAATGCGGTGAATTCTGACTGGCGTGGTGGCTGGCGGCCCGTGGTTGGCTTGCAGAGGGTTATGCGTGGGTTGACCTCCAGGCTCACGAGGCGTTGACTGTGCTGGGCCAGTCTACAGGCACGGGCACCGAGACACTGTTCATCGACGGGGTCCTCCAGTTTGTTGGCTCGCCTAATGTGCACTACGGTGGCTAGGCAAGGCATGCCTCCGCGTTAGCCACCACTATGTCCTACATCTGGACTAGGAGGAATGCCACCAGGCACAACAACCATGTGCATTTGCCATGCTCACTGATACAGACGATCAAGATCGAGGAGAATATTACACTTAATCGGCATACCTTCTACTCAACCCTGTCCAGCGGGAATCCTGGCAACTCTTCGGTCTTGCTTGAAATGCAAGGTTGGCTTCCCCCTAACAGGATGGATGAAAGTTAATTGCGATGCTGTAGTTGCTTATTCTATTGCTGGTCTTGGCATGGTCGTTAGAGATTGCATAGGATGGCCTATCTTGGTGGCTGGCAAGAGGATGCTCTCCCAGGCCGTGGACATGATGGAAGTCCAGGCTATACTTATGGCCCTTAATATGCTGAGGGAATCCGTTCCCTTATACCGAGCTGTGGAATTCCAGACTGACTCGATGACGGCACTCCAGGTGGTGCGCGAGATGATTTCCCACCCCTCCAATGGAGGGGGCTTTTTCTGAGACTCTTGAGTTTGCCAGGGTCAGGAGGCTGCCAAGTTCACCCACATCCACAGAGAAGGGAACATGCCAGCTGACTGGGTTGCTCATGCTGCATGCCTCAATGAGTTTGTCTGGGCTCCTTGGGTCTCCCTCCCCAAGCCCCTACTTAAGCTTATGTTGTCTGTTTTCATGTTCGACCCTACCTAAGGATCCATCTTGTAGCACGTGTATGGCTTGTCAATTTTGTTATAATGTATATTATATCCACTTCAAAAAAAGAGAAGCGTTAGACAAAGGGAATCAATGTGCTATAATATGAGTATTAGTATATCATTTAATTATACTAGAGAAATTCAAGGTCATACAATTATCATAAATGTGGTTAATAGTTCAGTAAGACATATTTAGCCCAACATATAATAATATAACAATAGCTATAGTACAACTACAACATTAAAAATGGAATATGTTAAGTTTTTTATATGAGTTACTTTTGATTCTAACCATCAAAATTGAAGTGTCTAAGATCTAGGAAATGGAAGCAACTTGGACAGATATGGCAAATGGAAAATAACTTTAGGAGAAACACAAACACTAGAATGTTTGTACTTAATAAAAAGATAAGGTGACATATCATAATAGTTATAGTGGTTTATCTAATGATTTAAAGATTAAGCATTTTGATGTATAAACTTTTGAGATGTAGTAAGGCTAGAAAATTTATCACCTTCTAGCATTATGCTCTTCTAAAATCATGTACTTGAGAAAAGCTAGACAAAAGAGGCTAAGGTCAAGGAAGGAAAAGTGGTATCTCAAGCCTACTTCAAGAAGAAGACAATATCTCGATTTGCATAGGCCTTTGCTTAGTTTCTAGGGTTGGGAACCATTGGATTAGGATAAAAAGCAAGAAGCATGTTAAGATAATTAAAAAATAAGTAAATATCCATGAGGCATGTAACTAGAATTTTTTTTGAGATCTACTACTCTTACATCTAAAAGCTATCATTTTACATGTTGAACTTTGCTTATCATGATTTTAATGGAGCCATGATATTCCAATTTGATTGTTAAAATGCATGTTCATGTTTAATTAAAATTTCCTTCATGAATGAATCATGAATTTAATAAATTTATCTAATTAGAAATTGTGTAACATGCCTAGCTAAAAGTCTATGATACAATTGTAAAATTGTGTTTACATTATTTGAGTTCTTATTATAATATAAATAATGCTAATATTCTCATTACACCCTTAAGTAAAACATTGAATTGTTGAAATTATTTTATGTTTGAATGGAAAGGAACTATGTGGCTAATACATTGTATGTAAACATGAGTTATTTAATGGCTTTGCTTGATGAAACCAAACTCTTAAGTATCTAAATCGTTCATGAAATTACAAATTTGGAGATTAAATTTAGCTTTTTATTGTGTGACATTCCCAAAAGAATTGTATTTTTATTAACATGAAAAAGGACCTCAATTACACATGAAAGCCAAAATGTTTAAGGGATGACTACCTCCATAAATATTTTAGGCTTCCAATAAAATGTACTCGCAATTTTAAGATTTCTATTTTACAATTATGAGTACTTGTGATATTTGGTAAATTGTCATTATGATTTCGATTACAAAATGAAATTCATGATTAAAATACTTCTTGAACATCATTGCTGAAAAGTTTTCATTCAAGCTCTAATTTAAGCAAATCATGAGCACATACACGGATTTTCATGTTCAAAATTTCATATTTGAGGTACTTTTTTCGATTTGCAATATCGTCAAAACCTATAATACAATTAAATATTGGTGTTTTATGTTAATTTAATATCACTGATGGACATCAAGATATGTTTTGCATTTTTCTATTGATGGTTGCTATTGTAAGCATTGTTAAATGGTAATTTTTTAAAAACTGAGAATTACAATGCAATGGATTGAAGTGGAAATCTTGAGGGGCTTTCCTGAATCATAAAAGAAGCCTAAATTTTGACCATTTTTTTTCAATGAAGAGGAGACAATGAATTAAAAATTTAAAAACCTTACTAGTGCGTTTCGTCAACAAAACTATGTTTCAGGGCCTATTACGATCACCGAAGGGAACCTAAGGATTAGTGTTTGATTTTTGGGATTTAAAATTTAATTGAATTATGTTGAATTCTCATTGTTGTTTATTAAAACATGATTATTTAGGATTTTGAATTTTATTGTATGGTTTGAAATTTGAATCTTGGATAAGGTTAAGCAATTAACCAATGCTAGGAAGGGTTGAAAGTAAGTTTTGACTTGAAAATACCTTGGATGATGTTAAGGATTGTGTAATAAGTTAGCATAAATTAAGATAAATCAACTGCTAATGAGTCAACATTTGCACAGTTAAACATAAAAGATAGAAATTTTGATAAGAGTTTGGATATCAAATAGTTGGTGGGACCTTGAGAACATCTACTTTAAGGCTATGATTTGATGAGGTTGTCGATTAGGTGACAGCAAAGGGCAAGTTAAAATAGAGAGATCCAGTTTTGCATTGGAAGTTGTGTTACAAGAGCTCAAATTGGCTAATGGTTCTATTTTGTATCGCTAAACCCTAATCTAGCTTGGAGTTTCTGGTATGATCTTGAGTAGCCATAAATTAGGCCCTTAAACCATTGATTAGTCCCCAAGAGGGTAATTTGTGTGCGATATGTGAATAAGATAGAACTTTTTATTTATCGTGGTGGCTTAAGTTTTCTTGTTAGGCATGAGAGTTATTAATGCAACTCATATAAGGAATTTTTTAATTAAGTCAGTGCTCAAATGATTTACCATATAATCTTCAAAGATTTCTTAGAAACCCTTGATTACACTGGGTATCGATTAGGGTTTTGTAAAAATGTTAGATGATCTTGATAGATTGTTAAAGGTTTTGAAGAAAGCTATAAGATTATTTTAAATTATAGGTTAGAGATGTAGGAGATATCTAATGAACCTTTTTTGAATGATGTAAGGAAAGTCTACATCATTGATGGAATCACTTATGATGCAGTAAAACAAAAGATGATAGGCAACCAACAAAAGTTAGGTTAGTTAGATGTACCAGATGTTAAGACTCTTATTAACTTTTAGACTTGGTTGTGATATAATAAGAAGTGCATTAAGTGTTTTATGGTTCTGAGGGTCATATGCAACTAGTTAAATGAATGGTAAACCCTCGATGGTAGGCCTTTGGATCATTTGCTAAGGACCCTAGGGTGGCTGGGTCCTACTGATGTATTACACATCATAAAAGACAATTGTACAAGTCACATAATAAAGTTTCTATAGTTATTGATGACACCTAGTGACTAATGGGGTAGCACCTATTTATTAGACTTTCCATAATGAATGGGAAAGTTGTGATGAGAATGGAGCTGAGAACATAGAGTAAGGATATCTTTGCTATGGAGGGAATGCAAAAAAATTGGAAGGTCATTGAGCATCCATTATGCTTTCGATAGATATAGTGGGTTGAGATATCTTTTGTGATATCTTTGGCTATACTAATAACTTTATTCCATAAGAAAAATTGAGGATTCCCGATTGAGCATGGCTCACTCCCCTCTCTTATATCATTTGTTGATGTAAATGGATAAAAGCTAATGTAGGAGTTAAAAAGAGGGCATTTGGATCAATACATTAAAAGTTTATTCATTACTTGGTATTTTATGATGTTGTAATTTTCTATTCAAACACAACATTATCATTTATATTCGTTGAACTTTGGATTGTATGGGATTATTACATTCAGCTCTAAAGTTTTTATTTTAAATTTCATGTGATAAACTTAAACTTTTAGATAGCTTATGGATCTTACAATTATTTATTTGATAACATGGATTTGTGAAGATATACTTTATCATGCGATACAAGATTTCTTATGATTCCATAGACAAGCTAATACAATTGGCAAGTTAATCAACATGGTGTGAACTATTTCTTGATTTAACTGGGGGTGACTAATAGTGATAACTTTTAACTTGGGAGGTAGACCACAAGAATGATGATCAAATTAGGAGATTCCTTCTCTAAATTTTAATTTCATGCCTAGGGAGTGAAAGGTTGTTAGCAAAATATATTGATTGGTGCATTGCTTTGGTTGTTTGTAAAGATGAATAAACAAACGTTTCTAAGAAAACTTATGGCTTAATTTCATGATGTCAATAGAAATTTCAAAATTTTTCATCACCAATAAGCATCCTTAATTATTTACGTAATACTCATTATCACATGTTTCAAAAATTAACCAACCAAAATTATTTATTCAAAAATGAGAATGAGAAGGATATTGTAACTTAATAGTGAAGCTTTTTAGATTCCACAACATCTTTATGTAGTTCTTAGCAACAACATCAAACTCAACATACCAAGCCTCAAAATGTCCTAATCAATGCCATAGGATGTCTAGTTAACCATAAATAAATTAACTCTCCCTCTTGGATTATGAGAGACTCCACACAAGTTTGACACACTATCTCATCACACATCCAATAGTTCACAATCTAAGCTCTACTAATTACATGGATCACCATGTAAGGAAATAAGTAAGCATAAACCAAGTGTCACAATAACAAGAGCTCTGGAAAATTATAAATCCCTAGTGATATCCTATTATCGCACATGACCAACATGGAATAAAAAATCTCTAAAGGGACTAAAACCATTTGGTATATATCTGACTTGTCTCACTCTACCTAAGTAGGACATCATTGGGGTCTACAACATCGTAGTCTATGTCATCATCGGTAAAAAATTTTAATTAACATCATGATTATTATCTAGCTAACCTAAGGTTTCTACTAAAACGTCATCTATCTCTTTGGGTTTTCTTTGCCATTCAAATTTAGTGTATTTCTTTCCAGTCTTACAATAATTTATAAATCTATATCTTTAACCATTTAAGCCATAATTCTTACTCTTTGACCATGCTTTACTAGAATTTCACTACTACTCTCTCTTTCCTAATAAAATAACTGAAGTCTCCAATATTTCCCAATGGCCTCTTTGGAGCTCTGTACAACACCTCAAAAGCCATTACAAAGGTGTTACTCTATGGCTTAGCACCCAAATTAATGGTTACTCATGATCTTATATATCAATGAAACTAGATCAAGATTTAGAAAAACTATGTCATCATAAGTCCCTTGGTAAGGCGTAGCAACATTTCTAATGCTAAATTACACATCTTAATCCCTCTACTTTAGGTCTAAATGACATCATCATCAAATTATAGCCTCATTTAGGGTGTGCTCAAGGCTTATCAAATACATTATATTCTAAATTCCACATTAATTCTTATTTGAAAGTTTGCTTTAGATAAAACCTTAATCATTAGAAATTTTACTCACCAAATTTCTAAGTCATTATAAAATTATCTAAGGATCTTCTAAATCCTAATTTAACTATATCTGCACCATGGATTCTTGGGTTCTCAAACTTAACTTAGGTTTGAGTTTGAAACCTCTAAGGATTTGAAAATTTAAATCGTAGATGTTAACATTCAAATGTAGGGCATAAAAAATTGAAATTTGGAACTAATGAAGTTTTAATGTAATAGAATATAACTTCTAGTTTTTATGTTCTCTTCAGTTGTATAACTTCACAAGAGTAATCTAGGTCAACCAAGAATATTAGTGAGGTGATGTTTCTTCCATGTTTCCTATTATTCCTCAAGAAAACTAAATGCTTTTTGTTGCACAAAATCAAGACCTAATCTTTCCCAAGCCTTCTTTAATGGTCAATTGAAGCACCATAAATCCTCCTATGGAAAAACCCAAGAGCTTACTTGCCTTGCAAGCAGTCTAAGTTCTTTTGCTAGGCAATTTCTTGCATTCCATAACCATGACCGAACTTTACTATCAACTTAAAGAAATGTAAGTTATTCATCACCATTTTAGTTGTAAAATTCATTCCATGTTTTGGTTATGTTTTGAGGAAATTTTGCTCAAGTCATAATAATAACTTATTCCATAATTTGAGATGAACATTCCTAGGTCTTCATACGATGATTTTTTTCATGGCTAAAATCTTCACCACAATGTGTTATAAATTTCAATAGTTCCAAGATATATTAGTTACATATTGATAGTAATAGTTCCAACAAAATATAAGTCAATCAAAAATATTTAATTAAATAAGGAAATTTCCACAAAATAATAATATAACATTCATGGCTAGCTTTTTCCAAATGCATACATGCATGCAAGATTTTACCAATTTCCTTAATAACAATCATAAAATGACAGTAGCACCCTATCTTCAACATAGTCGTTCTATTTGACATGGTAGGTAATATAAATTTTGATGAAAGATGTTTAAGGTTTAATATATCTTGATTCTTTTAGCTTAATCGAGAGATTAGACTATAATTTCAAACAACATAAATCAAGCAATACATAATATTCCATAAACAAGAAAACCATTATCATAAAAACATTATGTAATCTTCAAGTTCCTTTTTAACCCAAGAAAATAACATGAAATGACTTTCGGTGGACTGAAATAAATGTCGTTGAACTATATGAAAGTAAATATTTTATTTTTTATTTTTAAATATTAATTTTCTTATATTTTGCCATGATTTATGTGATATCTCAATTCATAGATAATTTAAAGATTAAAGATGTCAAATTTGATCACCTTAATATCTTACAATGAAACTTTTTTATACCATTAATCTCATTTTTAAACATTTTTTTAATTTTTATAAACTACTAAGTAACTTTAAATCTTTTCTCTTGTGACTATTATATTATTTTGATTGGTTATAACACATTACCTCAATTTATCTCATTTCAACTTTAGGATATATATTTACTTAATATTAAAACAAGCTTTTATTATTACCTATTCCAATTTAATTTGGTCATTCATAGTTAATCCAAACAACATCCAAACCAAAGAAGACAAATGTTATTAAACACATCTTCACTAACACTATTTAGTTAAATATTAATTTTTATAATTTTATTTATTTTATTTTCTATAGTTTTTGTATGCTTTACGAGAGACATTGTTTTATACAATCTTACATGATTGAGAATTTTACACTCAATTTCCATATTATTTTACATGTAGCTTTCCTATACAATTTACTTCATTTGTTTAATGTTATGACTTTTATTTTGTCATATTATTATTTAACACGAATACTTCTCTTGTGTGACCTTTGCATTACTTTAATTTGGTTATAATATATTAATGTAATTTATTTTATTGTATCTTTCACATATATTTATTCAATATTAAAATATTAAAATATTATTATTTTTACTTATTTATTGTAACACTTTGTATTAATCTTAAATAAGGATCGATTAAGATAAAGCAAATATCATTAGACTACTGTCAATGAGTCCCATGTAATTAAATACTTTTTTTTCATATTTTTAGACATTTTTGTTTCAAGGGTTTTGACATTTGTTGTGAGACATTTTAATTTGCATCTGATCTAATAATCATAGTTGTTATATTTTGTCTCTTTAATTTCTTTAAATGTGGCATTCCAATACAATTGATCTTGTTTCTTCCAAAATTTTTCTTTTATTGGGATATACTACTATAAAATTCTAATTCTACTCTTGTATGACCTCTACATCATTTTCACTTTGTTATATTACTTTATTTTTATTTATCCCTTTTCAACTTTAGTATTTGTTTATTAATATAAAAATAATAATTTTTTATTATTTATGTTTATTTATTTTTGTTATTCATAGTATTTTGGAATGTCGTTCGGCAGAGATGAAACAAATATTGTTGAACTCATCTTGATCACCTCCATCTAATTAATCATTCATTTCATTGTTATTAAATATTTTGCCTATATTTTGGCATGAAATTTGAAATATCTCTTTTAATAGATGATTTGATAATCAAGAATGCTATACTTGTCACAATCCCATCTTATAATACAGCATTTCACTATAATTTATCTCATTTGTTCAATCTTTTACTTTGATTTGGTTTTCATACTATATAGCTCAAATTTTTTCATGTGACGTTTATGTCACTTCGATTTAAGTATATTATATTACCTTAATTTATCTCATTTTAGTTTTATTATATATTTACTTAATATTTAAACAAGATCTTTTTATTATTTATTCTAATTGTATTTTCTAATTCAAATTAATTCTAAGCTTGATCCACTCTTTGCAAAATAAGTGTCATTAAACCTTTTTTAATGAGCTCTAAATCATCAAATAATTTTAACACTTCAAATTTTTTTAGTATGTTGGTATATTTCACGAGAAATTTTGATTCATAGCAAACTTGATAATCAATTATGGTACACTTGAATTCCTTAGTGCCATATAATACAACTTTTCTAGGAAAGGTATCCCAATTCTCCAAATTTTAGCTTTCATTTGGCTTCATTACTTTTTTTAAAATATCCCATTTCTACTTTATTATATATTTACGTAATATTGAAAAAGTAATTTATTATTATTGATGTTTTTTAACTATTGTAGTTTCTAAAAATTCAATAATAAGTCTTTTTAAGACAAAAAATATGCCACATGGTCCGACCCAAGGACCTCAACCTAATAAATATCCATTATACTTACATATATATATATATATATATATATATATATATATATATATATATATATATATATATATATATATATATATATATATATATATATATATATATATATATATATATATATATTTAAATAATTTACTTTATAGGGTTCCATTATGCTTTTTTAGAGATTTGTATTTGTTCTTAATTTAACTATAGAGTAAGTTATATTTGATCTCCTTAATTTCTTGAAAACCATGTTTCCTACATAATTTGAACTATCTTCCTTTGATTCTTCTCTCGTTCATGATATGGAAAGAATTCTTCCTTCACCATTGTATGATCAGAACCCATGTTTGCTCAATAGGGAGGTGGCACATGACCTATTTCTCCAAAAGAAACTTCCACCAATTTGATCTTATTAGCATTGTTTTTCTTTTTCACACCTTATTTGTGGTGTGTTTGTCAAAAGATATGCACAATTTTCATCTAATTTGTACATACAACACTCATAGCCCTTTGTTCAATTTTGTAATTAGCTTCCCACCCTGAAGCTCACTCGAAGATGCAACATTGATTTGCTTTGTCAAGATGCAACTTGGGACTCTATCGTAGCTATTAGTCTTTCTGTTCGTGTTATAGGGCTCGATGTCTACAAAAATTTTTTGACTTCAAAGAATGCCCCAAGTGTGACTTCCTTGCACCCCATGAATTATGTGAAAGTTGGATACCAAAAATTCAAGAGTGGGAGTGTAAGTTTCCAAAAAGGATTCGTCACTAATTTCACTAGCCATTTTTGTTGATGAGGGAGAAAGTATCCAATGGTGGAACTTATGTTTAATATCTTTCACTCATAGAAATGATGTTTCATGGTAGAGAGACTAAGAATATGCTAAGCTTCCTAGAGAGTCTAAGAACTTGTCTTGCTTCTAACAAATCTTCAACTTTACTTTGTTCTCTCCACCTTGTTCTTTCCATTATTTCCCAACACCTAGATTTCATAAGTGCTCTTTTGGAATGGATTGATTTTATTTGTTGTATTATTTTTATTTTATTGTTCCTATTACAACCAAAGTTTTGGAAATAATTTCTTCTAATTCTTTTCCAAATTTGAAAAATATTGGTTGATCATTTAGGGTAAGTGAAAGAATTGTTGTGAGTGTAGGGCCTATCAACTTTTGAATAAGTAATTTCCTCATAGATCCTACATATATCTATATGCATAAAAGATCATGTCATGAGGGTACAATGGAATATTTCACTTAATATTGATTTCTTGAAAGATTCAAAAGATTGTTCATTTCATCAAATAGCCTAAGTGAGAATAGCATTCAACTAGATAAATATACAAAAGACTATTTCTTCATGGAATGAATGAATATGTAGTGAATCTTGATCTTTGAATGGACAATATTTTAAAGTAAAACAACTCTCTAGTGAACTAAGGAAAGAAATAGAGTATAAACCCCCAGCCATTGCTTTTTTATCTAGGACTTACAGCATTCAAACCATAAGATTAGGGTGTGAATGTTGGTTATTTTATTCATATTACATGAGTTATTACTTTTAGCTTGGTAACTAGTGTTGATAGTAGAATGAAACTTTACAATGTGATAGCCTTTCATTTGATCCAATTCTTTAAAACTCTCATCTCAAAAATTTTATATCTTATATTATTCTAAAAACTAAATAGGACAAAGATAAAAAAATATTCTCAATACTATTATATGATAAAATTATCTTTTTTGTATTGAATTAGAGAAAGAAAAAATTGTTTCAATCTTTCATAAGTGTGTGTGTGAACAAAGGAAAAGGATAGACCTCTAGAATAAAGATACAATAATTTTAAACAAAGGTGGATGAAGATGAAACAAATATTATTAGACTATTCACAAATAGCATTATTGAATTTAATGTTGATATTAATATTTTTAGTTAGTTTTTTGTTTGTTTGGTAAGAATGACATTACACAATAATTCATACCATTTAATATTAATAATGCTATACTCAACTAGTTTGAATCTTTGAATGTACTATTTTAGAATAATTTCTTATTTTTTCAATAGTTTTTTTATTGATTTAGTTATATTACTATAAAACTTAATTATTATCTCTTATGTCCTTTAGTTATAGTCCTTGAAATTCTCTTATTTTTTTTATTATTGATTTACTTAATATCAAAAATAATTTTTTGCAATTATTGATGAGTTCTCTATAATTAAAAAATTTATTTTAAATTTTTTAAATATTTTAATTTTTAAGATTTTGCACACTTTATTATTTTTTAATTTATACTTTATTTAGTTGTCAAGAATGTTTTGCTCGATCTCCTTATTAACATGGACATTAACTTTCTTAAATAATTTATCTTATTTCTTCAAAATGTTCATTACATATGATTTTATTACTATATAACTCTATATCTCATCTCGTGCAATGATTACATGTCTTGTGATGGTACTAGTATGTATTTAATAATATAACATTTTCTTGCAATTTATCTCATGTTTTTAAATGCTTTGGTTGGATTTGTTTTATTAATAGGTAACTCTAAATCTTATCTTAGGTGGCATTTACACCATTTTGAATTAGTTAGATTATTATTTTTTATATTTACCTCTTTTCAACTTTATTATATATTTACTTGATACTAAAATAATAATTTTTTTTAATTTATGGTTACTTAACTTTATAATTCTTAGTAATTGGAAACGTGATTCAATTAAGATGAAAGAAATGTCATTGGACTCATCTTGGTGAGCTTACATAATTAAATATTTTTTTTGATCGAAATATTTTATTTTCTAAGATTTTGGCATGTTTTACAAGATATTTTAACTCACATGTTATTTGATAATCATGTATATTACATTATATCATCCTAATGCATTGAAGTCCAACTTTCTTGAACAACTTATAAAGTTTCTTCTAATGTTTTCTATGATGTGCCTTTATTACTATATAACTCTAATTTCATATTACATACCCATTACATATCTTTGATTTAGTGACATTATATTTCTTTAATTTATCATATTTTTGGTTTAGTAAGTCTTTAATTAATATTAAAAAATAATTAATTATTAATATTTTAGTTAATCATAGAAATTCTTAACTAGGATTTATCAAGATTAAACAAACATCGTTTTATTCATCTCAACATTCTTTATCTTATTGAGTAATCTTTTTTATATTTTTAAATTTGTTATTTTCTAATAATTTGGTATGTTTTAGGATACATCTTTTGTTTTATTTGATTTGACAATCAAGTATGTTGCACTTGATCCCCTTAGTAACTACAAATGCAACTTTTTTTAATAATTTGTCTCATTTGTTGACATGTTTCAGTTTGACTTAATTATATTACTGTAAACTTTAAATCTTCTCTTTTGTCTCTTATACATTGCTTTTATTTAGTTATATTATATTTTCTTTAATTATCATATTATATATAGATTTTTGACTTTATAAATTATAGTAATGTAAATTTAAGTCTAATCAAGGATACACAAATATCATTAGAGTCATCTTAGTGAGATTTGTCATATTAAATATATATTTTTTATTTTTTTTTAAAATAATTTATTTTCCAATGATTTTTGCATGTTTTATGTGTTTTATTGATTAGTACTTTGTTTGCTCATCGAGAATGTTACACTCAATCTAAAAATGGTCCTTGAATGAAACTTTTCTTTACAATTAATCCATTTTTCAAAGTTTTTTCTTTGAATTGGCTATATTATTCAAAAGTCTCATTTCTTCATATATATCTTTTACATCACTTTGATTTGGTTATATCAAATTTATTCACTTTCATATAATTTGAAATTTATTATATATTTCATTTATGCTAAAATGATAATTTATTATGTTTTAGGTTTAACAACTTTGTCAATTATAAGTAATTATATATATAGTCTAATTGAAATGAAATAAATGCCATTACAAACGTTATTATGAACTCTATCCAATTAATTTTTTTTTTAAAAATTATTTTCTATGATTTTGGCACATTTTGATAAGACTATTATTTATACAAGATTTATGATCAAAGATATTACATTCAATCACCATTGTATCTTGGAAAGTAACTTTCTAGTTCAACTTTCCATTTTTTTTGAATTTTTTATTAGGTAGAATATATTACCATGTAACTCTAGAATTTTTGCCATGTGACCTTTATGTCAATTTCATTTTATTATATTATGTCATTCCAACTTGTCTTAATTCAACTTCAATATGAATTTGCTTAATATTTAATCAAATATTTATTATTATTTATGTCTATTTACTTTGGTACTTCATAGTAACTATAAACATCTATTAAGATAAAGAAATATTATTAAACTCATCTTAATGAGCTTTACCAAATTAAATATTTATTTTAATATTTTATGTATTTTATCTTATAAGGTTTTTCATGCTTTATGGAATAATTTAATTCTTACTTGATTTGATGATTAAAGATTTTACAGTCAATCTGTTAAGTATCATAGGGTTCAGTTTTATTATTAAAGTTTTCTCAATTCTTAAATTTTTTTACTTTCATTTTATTATTGTATTGTGCAACTCTAATTCCTTTCACATGTGAATTTTTCATGACTTTGACATGCTTATATTATAATATTTTAATTTATCTAATTTTAACTTTCATATATATTTTTTTAATAGTACAATTTAAAATTATGTGCTTATCAAATTTGGTAATTTATAGTAATTCTAAATGAGGTTAGATCTTTGTGAAAAAAATATTATTGGCTTAACTTCATGAGTTTTATCTTATTAAATACAGATTGATGTATTGGTATTTGAATATTTTATTTAATTAGGTTTTGGCATGCTTTATGAGATTTTAAATTTTGAAATATTTTATTTTATTTATTTTTGGCATGCGTTATGAGATATGTTGATATGTATCAAATTTAATTACTTAGGATGTTATACTTGATTTGTTTTGTATACCAAAATGTAAAGTTTTAATATAATTTATGTCTTTCCTTCAAATTTTTTACTTTGAGTAGGTTATCTTATTATATAACTCCAAAACAATTCTTTTGTGCCTTTTACTTAGATATGTTTGGTTATATTATATTTTTTATGATTTATCTCATTTTATGTTTAAATCTATCTACTTAAAAATGAAAATAGTTATTATTTATTAAATTAATTAAATTACACTATATTGGATGAAGACTTTCTAGTGAAAATTCATGTTTACATATTTTTTTCTATTATGTTAGTAAACTTTATTAAACGTTTAGATTCTTACATTATTTGAGGATTGAGAATGTGATAGTCAATCTCCTCAACGTCTTTGAAAAAACATTTGCATATAATTTATTTCATTTAACCTAAAATATATTTTCAAAATGTTATAATAGTGATTTATTATTTTGTTGGATTATCTTTTTAAGTTTTTTGCAGTATTTTTAAGCAAGGTCCAATAAAAAAACAAACATCATTGGCCTCATGTAAAGGACCTCTATCCCATTAAAGTTTCATCTTCATCATTTTACCATCTTTGAATACAACCTTGTCACACAATTTATTTAATTTTTAATTTTTTTTACTTTTATTTTGCTCTATTGTTTTGTAGTTCTAAATCTCTTTTCATGTGACCTTACATCACTTTGATTACATAGCTTAAATTTATCTCATTTCAACTTCAACATATATTTATATAATATTAAAATAATAATTTTTATTTCAGCTCTATATATAATTTTGTGATTTATAGTAATTCCAAAAATAGTCCAATCGAGACAATAAACCTCATTGGATACATGTTGATGAGCATTATCCAATTAAATTTTCATTTCGATATTTTTTATGCTTCTCACATGCTCTATAAGCTATTTCCATTCACACCAAGTTTGATGATTAAAGATGTTATACTCAATATTTGTTTTAACTTGGATGGGAACTTTCTTATACAATTTATCTAATTTTGCCATTTTTTGTTTTGATTTTGATGTTACTATGATACACTAATGCACATTTCATTTCCTACTTATATAGCTTGACATTGTTAAATCATATTGTCTCCATTCATCCCATTTTTAGAATTATTATAATTTGACATATTTTTAAATAATAATTTATTTTTTTATTTTTCTATTCCTCTATTAATTTGTAGTAATTCTAAAAGCGGATGAATCTAGCTAAAATAAACACTATTGGAGTCATGTTTACAAGCTCTATCTAATTAAATATTCTTGTTTATCTTTTTGAATATTTAACTTTCTAAGGTTGTGGAAACTTTTGTGAGATATTTAGATCCATACATTATTTGATGATTAAGGTTGTTTTGCTCGATCTCAATAGCAACTTGCAATATAGTTTTCACATATAAATTATCTTATTCATTTTAGTTGTTTATTTTGATTACACTATGTTAGTTTTTACCATAATGTCTCATATTATGCCACCTTTATTTTTTTCTCATATTAAGTTGTTTCAATTTATATCATTTCAACTTTAATATATATTTAAGAAATACTAAAATATTACTTTATTATTCTTTTACTTATTTACATTTGTAATTTAGAATAATTTTGAACATTATGCAATTGAGATGAAACAAATGTCGATGGGAACATCTTGACGAGATCTATCCCATAAATATTCTACTTTATACTATTAAATAATTTATTTCTTAAGGTTTTGCCATGTTTTATTAGAGATTTAATTTGTAGTTAATTTGAGGATGAAAATGTAACACTGTATCACATTAGCATCTTTGAATGTAGCTTACTCAAAAAAGTTATCATATTTTCTTCAACTATTTTTCCTTTAATTTTCTTTTATTACAAATGTAACTCTAAATCACTAATCATACAACCTTTAGATGTCTTTAATGTTCTTATATTATGTTATTTAAATTTATCTTATTATTGTTTTAATATATATTTGCTTAATATTTAATTAATAATTTGTTTGACTTATACTTATTTACTTTGGTAATTCATAATATCCAAAATGAGGTTTGGTCCACATGAAACAAAAATCATTTGACTCATCACTAGTAATGGAAAATTGAATATTCTTTTTAATATATTGTTTTTATTATTTTGACCTACTTTACGAGAGATTATGAATGACACTTGAAAATCAAGGATGCTAAACCCTATCTCATTAATACCTTGGGATATTTTTTTCTTATATAAGTTATCTTATTTCTTCAAATTTTATGTTTTGATATGATTTTATTAGTACAAAACTCTATCTCTTCTCGTATGACATTTTCATCACTTCGAACTGATTACATTACGTTTTTTCAATTTGTCTTTCTCTATTTTACTATATATTGACAAACTATTAAACTAATATTTTAATATTATTTATAATTATTTATTTTTTAATTGATAATAATCTGAAAAGACATTTGATCAAGATAAAGCAAACATCACTAACTTCTCTTGATATACCCTATTTAATTATAAATACATTTTTATATTTTATATTAATTCTTCAATTGTTTTTCTTTGATTTGGATATGTTACATTTTAATTCTAAATCTCCACTCATTTGATCTTCACATGCCTTGTGTTTGCCTACATTATTTTTCTTCAATTTATCTTATTTCACCATTAATATATATATCTACTCAATATTAATTTATTACTATAGATACTTATTTTTTATTATGATTTTTTTTGAAACAAAGTGCTATCATGATTAAATGAACTTTGTTGTTGTCTCGATGAGCTCCATCGAATTAAATATCCATTTTAGGTCTTTAAATATTTTACTTTCTCATATTCTAGATTGTATGTCAAAATATTTTTATTCAAATCTTATTTGATAATTGAGAATATTAAACTTGATCTCTCGAATATCTTAGATTACAACTTGTACAATTTACGTCATTACTTAATTTTTTACATATATTTTATGATTAAAGATTTTATAGTAGATCTTTTTAACATTTTGGAATGCAACTTATTTTGACATTTTTTTTCTTATTTTTTCAATTTTTTAATTTTGTCATAATAATATTTTTCATTTTAATATTTTCTCAAATGACTTTTGCATTACTTAGATTTGGTTATATTGTGGTACATTAATTTGTCTTATTTTAGCATTAAGATGTGCCGTTAATATTTAAATATTATTTTATTATTTTTTTTGCTAATTCATTTTAATTCCAAATAGGATTCCATCGAGATGAAACAGTTATCATTGGACTCATCTTAGGATGCTCGACTTTATTGAACATTCTAATTTGTACCTTATTTGATGTTCAAAGATGATATATTTGATCTCTTTGGTATCTTGGAATGCAACTTTCTTTTGCAATTTATATCATTTCAAATTTTTACTTTTATTTTGTCATATTACTATGTAACTTCAAAACAATTCTCATATGATATTTATATCAATTTGAATTTGACATATTATAATGCTTTAATTCATCTCAATTAAGATTTATGATATATTTTATTATTATTAAAATAATATCTTTTTATATTTTTTTATTTAATTTTGTCATTCGTAATAAGTAAAAAATGTCCAATAAATGTGAAACAATTGTCGCTAGACTTGGCTTTATAAGCTCATCGTTGATAAATAATTATTTTTCTTTTCTCAAATCTTTTATTTTCTATAGTTTTGGCATTCTTTACAAGATAATTTGATTCATAAATGACTTATTGATTGAAGATTTTAGACAACACCTTCTTAGTGTCATAGAATATGATTCCCTCAAACAATTTATCTTTTTTTAAACTTTTTCAATTAATTTGTTATATCGCCATGTAACTCTAAACCTCCTCTTGTGTTACGATATATCATTTCAAAATTTTACTTTTATTTTGTCACATTACTATGTAACTTTGAAACAACTTTCATATGATATTTATATCACTTTGAATTTGACATATTATAATGCTTTAATTCATCTCTATTAAGATTTATGATTTATTTTATTATTATTAAAAATAATAAAATTTTATATTTTTTATTTAAATTTGTAATTTGTAATAACTAGAAAATGTCCAATCGATGTGAAACAATTGTTGTTAAACTCAGCTTACAAGCTCATCGTTGATAAATAATTATTTTTCTTTTCTCAAATCTTTTATTTTCTATAGTTTTGGCATGCTTTAAAAGATAATTTGATTCATAAATGATTTATTGATTGAAGTTTTTAGACACCTTTTTAGTGTCATTGAATATGACTCTCTCAAACAATTTATCTTTTTTTAAATTTTTCCATTTAATTTGTTATACTGCCATGTAACTCTAAACCTCCTCTCGTGTTACCATAAGTTAAGTTTTCCATTGTTTTATTGTAATGCCTTAATTTATATTATTTATACTTTAATGTATATATAGTTAATTTTAAAAATAATTTATTATTATTTATGCTTATTTTCATTAGAAATCTACAATAATTCAAAATGATGTCTTATAAAGATGAAACAAATATCATTGTGCCCATCTAAAGAGCTAAATATAATAAATATTTATTTATCTATGATATTGGAATATTTTTAGATATATTTTGACTCTTTTCTTATTTAACAATTTAGGTTTTTTTCCCATTCTCTTCATTACATAAGATAGAATGGCACATTAAATTTGCTTAGTATCGTTGAATGAACTTTCCTAAAAAAAGTTTCCTTTTTCTTCAAATTAATCACTTTGATTTAGCAATATCACTATGTAAGTATAATTCTTCTTCATTGTAACAACTTCTTGTCTATGATTTTTTTCTATTTCATTGTTCAATTTATCTTTTTCTAACTTTAATATATATTCTTTTAGAATTAAAATAATACTTTAATGTTTTCTATGCTTACTTTGATAATGTGTAGTAACTCCAATAAGGAGAAATTGAGATAGAAACAAACATAATTAGTCTTATCCTGAAAAGCTATGTCTTTTTAAATATTTAATTTTACATGTTTAAATATTTTTTTGATAGAATTTTTCTATTGTACGACAATTTGAGATTACTACTAATTTGACGATTGATGACGTTGATCCCCTTAGAATCCATGAATGCAACTTACCAATATAATTTCACTAATTTCTTAAAAAACATTTTTGACTTACTATATCTATGTAACTTAGAATCACCTCTCTGGTGACCTTTACTTTACTATGATTTAGTTATACTATATTAATTCAATTTCTCTTATTTTAGCTATAATCTGTATTTACATAATATTAAAATAATAATCTATTATTATTTATGCTTACCAACATTGGTAATTCATTATTGTTCCAAACAGGGTTTGTTCCATCTAATTGAAAGTTTTTTTTCATGCTAAACTTTACGAGTCCTTTTGTTTTGTTTTGTCTCCTAAGGATGTTATACTCAATTTCCTTAGTATATTGAACTACAACTTTGCAGTAAAATTTATCTTATTCTCCGAAAAGTTTTTATTTTATTTTATTATATTACTAAAATAGTGTAATTCTCCTCTTATGTGACTTTTAATTTTATTTGATTAAGTAAAATTGCATTGCTTTAATTTATATCATTTAATGATTAATATGTATTTACTTTTACTAAAAACATTAATCTATTGTTATTATTGCTTATTAACTTTTCCAATTTGAAATAACTCCTAATGATGTTCGATGGGGACAAAAACATCATTGGACCAAGTTAGTGACCTTCATCTAATTTGGAATATTCATTTTTCATATTTTCTAAATACTTTATTTTCTAAGGCTTTGGCATGCTTCAAAAATTTTTTAATTCATACATAACCTAAAGATTTCAGATGATTCACTCAATTACTATAGTATTTTTTAATGCAAATTTCTTGTATAATTCATCTCATTTCTTCAAATTTTTCCTTTAATTTTGTTGTATTACTACAAAACACTAATTCTTGTCCCATGTTTTCATAACTATGTTTTGATTTACTCTTATTACATTACTTCAATTTATTCCATTTAAACTTTAATTTATTTTTACTTAGCATTAACAAATTTTTTTTATGTTTATTTACTATTGTAATTGACATTAAAAATAAGGTCTAATCGAGATTAAATGATCATCATTAATGACATGTCAAAAAGCTCTTTCAAATTAAATATTCATTTTTTATATCTTTAAATATTTTTTGTCCTAAAGGTTTTGTGTCTTTTAGAAGAAATTTTTATTTGGCAATCGATGATGCTACAGTCTTTGCCTGTGTCCACAATCCAAGAACACAAATTTCCTAAACAATTTAAGTTTTTTTATCGAATTTTTTTCGAGTTATATAACTATGAAGCTCTAAATCTCCTTTCATTTAAGCCTTACATTTTTTTATTCATTAACATTACAATTTTTTAATTTATCTCATTTCAACTTTAAAATATATTTTCTTATTATTGATATATAAATTAGTTATTATTTATTCTTATTAACTCTATAATTTGCAGTAATTAAAAACATCGTCTGGTTGATATGTACAAAAATTGTTAGACTTGTATAAGTAGGCTCTATACCTTTACATATTTATTTTTATATTTTTCCAAACTATAGGTTCATGGGTTTTCCTAGACATTAATAAACTTTTCAATTTCTACTTGATTTAATTGCAAAGGATACTACAATCGATCTCTTTATTATCATGGATGATAGCATTCTTGTGCAATTCGCCTTATTTTTTAAGATGTTTTTCTTGGATAAGATTATATTGTTATGTGACTCTAAATCTCTCATAAAGTGACCATTATAAATCTTTGATTTTGGTAATTACATTTCTCTAATTTAATTTTTTTAGTATTCATATGTATTCATATAATATTTAAAAAGTTTTTTTCTTATATATAAATATTAACTTTGATTGAGTAGAAACAAACATCATTAGACACAACTAATGAGCTATAAGAGGTTAAATATTCATTACTATTTTCTAAAGTATTCAAATAATGAGAAATTTTGATTCATACATGATTTGTGTATCAAGGATGTCACAATCAACCTCATTAGTATTTTGGAATGCAACTTTCCTACACAATTTATGTCATTGTTTCAAATGTTTTTTATTTTTTTTATTACTATGAAACTTTAATTCAACTCTCATGTCATCTATACATCTCTTTGATTTTGTTATATTATATTGCTTCAATTTATCTTATTTTACTTTTATTACATTTTTTGTAACATAATAATTTGTTATAATTTATGCATATTCCTTTTTAAAGTTCATAGTGACTACAAATGAGCTTTGACCAAAATGAAAGGAATGTCACTTAACTGACTTCAAATGAGCTTTATGCATTTAAATATTCATTTTTAACCTTTATTTTTTTATTGTTTTGGTATGCTTTTGGATTTATTTTGATGTGTGCCTAATTTGATGATAGAGAATCTTATAGTCGATCTACTTAGAACCTTAAAATGCAACTTTTCCAAATAATTTATCTTGTTTGTTCAAATCTTTCGCTTTGATTATTTGACATTATTATGTAATGGTAAATCTACTCAAATGTCACCTTTAGTTAAATTTTTTATGTTATATTACCTCAAAATATCTCATTTTAATTTTAATATATGTTTATTTTGTTTAAATTAATAGCTAAATACTATTTATACATACTTAATAAGGCAATTCATAGTAAATCCAAATGACATCCAATTGATAAAAAATCTATTTTATTAAAGTCATCTCCACAAACTCTATCTAATTAAATATTAATTTTTATAATTTTAAAAATTTTTATTTTCTAAGGTCTTAGCGAACCTTAAGAGGCATTTTTAAATGTACTTGACTTCACAATTGAGGATGTTATGCTCAATCTCCTTATTCTAATGGAATGTAGCTTTATTTTATTTCTTCAAACTTTCACTTTGATTTGTTCATAATACTATGTAATGCTAAATCTTACCTCTCAAAACCTTCATATCACATTTATTTAATTCCATTACATCACATACATCTTTCTTAATTTAGCTTTAATATATGTTCACCTAATATTAATATAATAATTCATTACTTTTTATGTTTACTTTTTTAATTCACAATTACTACAAGGAAGATCTAATCAAAAGTGAAATAAATGTCATCAAACTTGCCTAAATGAATGGTATACAATTAAATATTTTTTTTATAATTGTGACATTTTTAATATATCTTATTTTGGCATATTTTATGACAAATTATACTTTACACCTATTTTGATGAATGAAAATGTTACACTTCAAAGTAAGTATGATAGAGGCAAAACAAAAATCATTAGACTCATCTCGACAAAATCTACCAAATTAAAAACATATTTCTATATATTTTTAAAATATATTATTTATCAAGGTTATGGCATATTTTACAAGACATTATGATTCATACAAGATTTGGTAATCAAGGATGTTTCCCTTGATCTCATTAGTATCTTAGGGTGCAAATTGTGCATATAATATGTTGTTTCATCAATTTTTTTATTTGGTTATTTTACTTTGTAACTGTAAATCTCATCACATGGGAGATTTACATCATTTTGAATTGGTTATATTTTTTTACTTTAATTAACACCATTTTAGCATCACTATAAATTCATTAACTATAATAATTATAAACTACTATTATTTGTCATTATTTAATTTTTTTAATTTGCAAAAATTACAAATAATGTCTGATGTATGCAAAAAAAGTTTATTTGACTAATCAGGGTAAGGATTAATTAACTGAAGATAAATTTTTTATTTTCTTAAATATTTTCTTTTTATTATTCATGCTGATTTAACAAACATTTTGATTTATGCCTAATTTGAAATAAAGGATATTATACTAAATCTCCTTAATGAATTCAATTACCACTGTACTATGATATTGTATTCCTTCATTTGCATGATAGTTACATTGCTTTAAGTTTTTTATATTGTACTTATTTAATTTTTCTTATTTAAACTTTAAAGCATCTCAAGTTAACATTAAACTAATAATTTTTATTATTTTTGTTTATCTGCTTTTTGACTTTACAGTATTTCAAAAAGAGGTCCAATGTAGACCTAAAAAAATTATTAGAATAAGCATGATAGGTTCAACCTAATTAAATATGTTTTTATGTTTTTAAATATGCTATTTTTTATTTTTTGGCATACTTTTCTTGATATTTTCATTTGTATCGAATCTGATGATTAAGAATGTTGCACTTGATCTTCTTAATAACTTAGAGTACAACTTTCTTAAACAATTAATCTCATTACTTCAATGTTTTCTCTTTATTATGTTTTTATTCTATGCAATAAAAAATCTACTATTATGTGACTTTTACGTCCCAAGGTTTTGGCTTTAACTCAAAATGGTATATACAATTAAGTATTCATTTTTAATTGTTTATAGACATTTAATTTTAAAGATTTTGACATATTTCCTTAGACATTTTTACATGTATTATATTTAATTATCTCAGATGTTACACTCAATCTCCTTAATATACTGGAATGAAACTTTCCATACAATGAATCCAATTTTTCGATTTTTTAGCTTAGGCTTAGTTACATTGTTATAGAACTCTGAGTCTCCTTTTGTGTTACATTTACATCTCTTTGATTTGATTATATTATATTACCACAATTCATCTCTTTGAAGTTTCAATATATATCTACACAATATTAAAATAATATTATCTTATTATTTTTGTTTATTTTATTTTTTAATTAGTAGTAATTCCAAATGTGGTGCACTGAAACAAACATACATCATTAGAGTCATCTTTACATGCTATATCCAACAAAGTATTTATTTTTATATTTTTAAATATTTTATCTTTTAGGGTTTTAATTCTTTTTGTGGATTTTTTGTTTGTACATAATTTGACAATAGAGGAAGTTAAACTTGTCCTCCAAAGTATCTTTGAACCGACTTTCCCAGAATGTTTTTCTTATTTCTTCAAGTCATTCACTTCTATTTGTTATATTACTATAAAACTACAAATCTTCTCTCATGCATCTCTTACATTACCTTGATAATACTATATCACATTACATCAATTTAAGTTATTACACATTTAATATATAATTAGTTATGGTAAAAATAATAATTTATTATTATTTATGTTTATTATCTTTACTAATTTGCATTATTTCTAAACGTGGTTGGCGAAGACAAAAGAAACATTGTTAAACTTATTATGATTAGCTTTTTTTAATTAATAATTTTTTTAATATTTTAAAATATTTTATTTTCTATGATTTAAATTTTTTATGAGATTTATTTATTTGTATTTTATTTATTGATTAAGGCTACTTCACCTAATCTCCTTAATTTTTTCAAATGTTTTGCTTTAATTTTTTATATGACTATATAACTATAAATCTCTTTTTATATGACAATTAAATCACTTCAACTTGGTTATATTATATTCGTTAATTTTATCTAATTTTATGTTTAATATATATTTAATCATAATTAATATAATAATTTTTTACTATTTATGATCATTTTATTTTCTAATTCATAATAATTCCAAACACTATTTAATGAAGTAAAAAAATGTTGTTGGATTCTCCTCAATGAGGTCTATCTAATTAAATATCAATTATATAATTTGAAGTACTTTAGTTTCTAGGGTTTTAGGATATTTTATGAGACAATATAATTGGTAACTACTTTGACAAATAAGGATATCACTTTTGATCTCTTCAAAATTTTAGTATCTTGGAATACAACATTCTGATACAATATATCTCAATTTCATGAATGTTTCACTTTCATTTGATTATATCATAATACAACCTAATTCTCCTCTCATGTGACTTTTATACTGCCTTTATTTAGCTATAGTACATTGCTTCAATTAATTTCATTTAATGTTGAATACATATTTGCCTTAAAGTAAAAGAATAATTAATTATTATTGATATTCATTTGCATTAATAATTCATAAAATTTTCAAATGAGGTTCTATTTAGATGAAAGAAGAATCATTAGAATAGTCTTAATGAGCACTAGCTAAATAAATATTCATTTCCATATTTTAAAAATATTTTACTTTCAATATTTTTTAATTTCTTTATCAGATATTTTTTATCCATACCTGATTTAATGATCAAGGATGTTATTGTTTATTTTCTTAATAAGCTAGCATGCAACTTTCATGAACTATATAACTCATTCCAAATTTTTTTTTATATTACTATGTAACTATCAATCTCCTCTCACATGACCTTTGCATTTCTTCAAATTTGGTATATCAAATTTCTTCAATTTATCTTATCTCAACTTAAATATATACTTATATAATATTAAAAAAGTAATTTATTATGATTAATTGTTGTTTAAATTTAAAATTTGTAATAATTTGAAAGGAGGTCTGATCCAAGCAAAACAAATGTTAATGGACTCATCTTGAAAGTGCTTTATCTAATTGATTTTTCATTTTTATTTTTATACTTTTTTATAATTAAAAATTTTTAGAGCTTTTATATGACACTACATTTTGTACATGATTTTATAGTCAAAGATACTGCACTCGATAGCCTTATTGTCCTGGAATGCAAATTTCCCATAAAATGTGTTTTATTTTTCCAAATATTTTTCTTTGATTTGGTTATTTGAACATGTAATTATAAATCTCATCACATAAGGCTTTTATGACGCTCTTTTTTTGTTGTATTACATTCTATAAATTCTCTCATTTCATCTTTAATATATATTTATTTATTATTAAAATAATGACTTATTATTATTTATGTAAATTTCATTTGGTAATTCATACTAATTTCAAGGAAGGTCCGATTGAATTGAAGGAAACATGGTTGGACACAAGTCACTGAGCTCAATCCATTTAAATTTTTATTTCTATTTTTTAAATATTGTTTTCAATTACTATTTCTTGCTTTACGAGGTATTTCAATTTATATCATTTTTTATATTACTTTTGATCTCCTTAGCATCACAAAATGCAGCTTTCGTATAAGACGTTTCTCATTTGTTAATTGTTTTCACTTTTATTTGTGAATCTTACTGTGTTTCTAAAATGCTCTATAAATGCAACTTTTAGATTTCACAGATTTGGTTATATTACATTGCTTCAACTTTTGTCATTTTTGCTTTAACTGATATTTAGTTAAGCTTAAAGAAATAATTTTTTATCGTTTATGCTTATTCACTTAGATAACGTTCATTGATGTTAATCGAGCTCTAATTTTGATGAAATGAGTGGCAAACTCATCTGGATAAGATCTATCCAATTAGAAGTTCACTTTCATATTTTGAAACTTTTATTTTCTAGGGTTTGCCATGCTTTGTGTGGTATTTCAATTCATACCTAAATTTTGACAAACTAAGAAGTTACAATCAATCTTCTTAGTACATTAAAATCTAGCTTTACCAAATAATTTATTTCATTTCTTTAAATTTTATAGATTTATCTAGTTATATTAGTAATAAATTATATTTCTCTTCTCTTAAAATATATGCATCACTATTATTTGAATATGTTACATTACTTTAATTTATTTAGTTTTAGCTTAAATAGATATCAACAAAAAAATCCTTATTATTTGTATTTATTTAGTCTTGTAATTTTTTGTAATTCCAAATGATGTCTAATAGAGATAAAATAAACCTTGTTAGACTCCTCATAATTAGCTCTATCTAATTAAATATTTCTTTCTATATCTTTTTAAAGATTCTATTTTTTATTACTTTACACACTTTACATCATATTTGACTTCGAAATTGATTTTACTATTAAGATTGTTACATTCAATCTTCTTAATATAATCTTACTTTACCTTGTAATTTATTTTATTTCTCTTAAAATTTTGCATTGATTTGGTTATATCACTTTCTAACTCAAAATCTCCTCACCTATCTACTGCACATCACATTCATGTCACAAATATTACAATGCTTTACATATTCAATATATTTATACTTAATATTAAAATAATATTTTAATGCTATTTATTCTTATTTACTTTGAAAATTTGTAGCAAATGCAAATGAAATACAATTGAGATTGAAAAATAATCATAGGACTTGTGCTTGGTAGACCTCTATCCAATTAATTATTTATTTTTATATTATTAAAAATACTATTATTTTGACATGCTTTATATGACATTTTCATTCATACATGTTTTGATGTTTAAGAATTTTACAATCAATCTCCGTACTACCTTGGATTGCAACTTTTGTGTAAAATTTATCTCATTTTCTCAAATTTTTTGCTGTCATTTTTTATTTTATTAGGATTCTTTGATTGTTTTCTTATGTCACCTTTATATTTTAATGATTTAGTCATATAACATTGCATAAATTTGTCTAATTTTCTTACTATATATTTTCATAAATTTAAAATAATTATTAATTATTTTTTTGTGCATTTTGTTTGGTAATTTAAGTTAATTCCAAATGTAGTTTGGTAGAGATGAAACATATATCATTTGACTTTTCTTGAAGAGTTGTATCTACTTAAATATGCATTTATTTATTTTTAAATATTTTTTTAATTGTTATGGCATCATTTATTGGAGATATTAATTCATACCTTATTTGATGATTAGGGATGCTACAATTGATCTCCTTAGTATCTTAGAAAAAAAATTTTCATAAATTTTATCAAATCTTTCAACCTTTTTCGCTAACATTGTTATGAAACTCTCAATCTACTCGTGTGCATTACTTTGATTTTATGGTAATATATAGTTTTAGTTTACCACATTTTAGCATTATTCTATTATTACAAAAAAATTAAAAAATGATTTGTTATTGTCAATGCTTATATTTTTTGGTAATTCAGAGTATTTTAATGAGATAAGATCAAGATGAAACAAATCTCTTTGGACTCATTGTGAGGAGTTCTATCTAATTAAATATTTATTTTTATAATTTTGAATATTTCCTTTGTTATGATTTTCATCTAATAAAAAATTTCTTTTCATACGTAATTTAAAAAAAACCAAATTGTTATACTTGATCTCTAAAATGTCTTGCAATGCAACATTCCCATACAATGTTTGTCATTTTTTTTCAAATCATTCCTTTTGATTTGTTTATATTAGAGTGCTTGTCTAACATATTTATCATGGGAACTTTACATCACTTTGATTTAGTAATGTTTTATTGCTTAAATTTATCTCAATTTAGATTTAATATATTTACTTAATATTAAATATTTTATCCATTATTATTTATGCTCATTTATTTTTGTAATTGAATGAAATACTTGATGAGACTCAATCATGAAGAAAAAATGTTGTCGGATTCATCTCGAAGAGGTCTAACTAGCTTTATATTATTTTGTATATTTATAATTATTCAATTTCTATGCTTTTTTCGTGTTCGATAAACTTGTTCAATTTCTCAATCAATTATGGTATACTCGATCTCCTTAGTATCAATGAATGCCATTTTTTACATAATTTTTTTAATTTATGTAAGTTTTTTTTCTTTAATTTTGCTATATTGTTTTGAAACTATTGATCTCTTAAGGTATAACACTTTCATAGATTTTATTTTGTTATATTAGATTTCTTAATTTATCTTAATTAACCATCAATCATATTTACCTAATATTGAAATAATATTTCGCTATTTTTTATGGTTATTTACTATGACAATTCTTAGTCATTCTAGATGAAGTTCGATCAAAATGAAATAAGCATCATTATACTCCACTCATTAGGCTTTATGCAAAAAATAGTTTATTATTATTATATTTTTTATTTTAGTAGTTCACAATAATTCCAAATAATGTCTTAAATTTTTTTGGTTCAATTTGTTATATTTCTACGGAACAATAAATATCTTCTCATTTGATGTTTACATTGCTTATGTTTAGTTGTGTTCTAGATATCAATTATTCTTATTTCAAGTTTAATATATATTTACTTATTACTAAAAAAATAATTATTTCTTATTATTTTTTGTTAATTTGGATGAATTCATAACATGCTTTGATCTGCATGAAATAAATGTTGTTGCATTCACCTCAATATGTTATATCATATTAATAATATTTTGCTTTATTTTAATACTTTATTTTCTTAAATTTTAAAAATTTTTATAAGGTATTTTTAATAATACCATATTTAACAATTGAAGATGTTACAATTGATCTCTTTAATATCTTGGAATATAATCTTTCTATCAAATATGACCAATTTCTTTTAATTTTTTATTTGGCAACACTTTTATATAATTATAAATCTCTTCTCATATGTGTTTCGTATTGTTATGCTTTAGATATACTTATTTTTTTAATTTATCGTATTTAAAACTTAATATATATTTTGTTATTATTAAAAAAATATTATTGTTTGTGCTTATTTAATTTGTTGAGGCACATTTACTAAAGTATCAAAAAATATAACTTTGTAATAACATTTCTTCAATTTTCAGATTATTCATTTTGATTTGGCAACATTGATATGTTACTCAAATTCTTCTTCCATGTGACATCTACATCCCTTTGATTTTGTAACACTGTCTTGCATAATTTTTCTTATTTGAACTTTAATTCTTACTTAATATTAAAATAATAATTTTCTATTATTTTCTCTTAATACCTTTGGTAATTTGTAAAAATTGAACTAGATATTTGATTTGGGTGGAAGAAAATTTATGGACTAACCTTGACAAGACTTATCTAATTAAATATATATTTTTAATTTTTTAAAATATTTTATTTTCTTTGGTTTTAGATTATTTTTTTGACATATCTCACTTTGATTATGATTTGATGGTTGATGATTTTACACTCAATATATACAATTTTGGGAATATTACTTTCTCATCTAATGTAATTTATTTCTTAAAATTTTAAGCTTTCATTTGATTATTTTAGTATTTAACATTAAAGTGACAATCATCTCACATTTCTATCATTGTGGTTTAGATATATTACATTGCTTGTATTTCCCTTATCTTAAATTTAATATACATTTAGTAATTATTAAAATATTAATTAACTTTTTATTATTGCTTACTTATTTTCAAAATTTAGAGAAATTCCAAACAAGGTCCAATTATGATGAAACAAAGAATCTTTGTCCTAATTTCTACAACCTCTATAAAATTAAATATTATTTTTTTATTTTTAAATATTTATTATTTATTATTTTGTGCAATTCACTAAACATTTAATTTGTGTATGATTTGAAGATCAACAATGTTATACTAAATCTCATGACTATCTTGTAATGTCACCTTCTCGTATATATTGTCTCATCTCTTCAAATTTATTTCTTTGATTTCGTTATACTACTATGACAATGTAATTCTTCCCTTTCGTGTAATTTATATGACACTTTCAATTAGTCGTACTATATTTATTCAATTTATCTCATTTTTAATTTAATATATATTTATTTAATATGAAATTTACTTTTTTAATTATTGTTTAATTTTTTTCATAGTTTGAAGAAACTCCAAACAAGATCTGATGGAGATGATGTATTTTATACAACATTTTCACACTTTTTTAGTCCTCTTGATTCATGCATGATTTAATCGAATAAGAACTTGTACTCAATCTCTTTAGTATGTTGGAATGCAACTTTCCAATATAACTTATAACATTTCTTTAAAATTTCTACCAATATTTGCTTATATTTGTTTGCAACTCTAAAAGAAATCTATTGCTACTTTTGCTTCACTTTGGCATTGTTTTATTACATCCTTTCACTTCAACTCATTTTAGATTTAAAAAATAATTCATTAATATTAAAATAATATTTTTTTATTATTTATGTGTATTTACTTTGGTATTCACTATAAATCAATAAGAAGTCCATTTTAAAAGAAACAAATGGGGTAAAACCCTTCTCGAAGAACTCTATCTAATTAAACTTTTCTTTTAATACTTTTATAAAATGTTATATCTAGGATTTTAAGTGCTAGAAGAGTCTTTTTTATTCATACCAAATTCATCGATTGAGAATGTTGCACTTGTTCTCTTCTCTAATGAAAAATGAATCACTTTTATTTGGTTTTATTATATTGCTTCAATTTATCTAACTTAAACTTTAATATATTTTTAAAAATTTATTTATTTTTATTTATGCTTATTTAATTTGAAAATTTATAATAATTCTAAGTGAGATTTGTAGGAGATAAAACAAATGTTGGAATTGTCTTTATGAGCAATATACATCTAAATATTTCATTTTATATTTTATCAACCTTTTTTATTGTTTTGTGATGCTTTCTAAGACATATAATTCATTCCTTAATTGATGATCAAGGTTTTACAGTCAATCCTCATAGTACCTTGGAAAGAAATTTTCTTATATAATTTATCTCATCTGTTTAAATTTTAATTTGGTCTGATTAATTATTTCATAACTCTAAATCTCTTCTAATGTGACTTTTACGTTGTTTTGATTTTCTTATATTGCATTTCTTTAAGTTATCTCTTTTCAAATTAATTTATATTTACCTAATATTTTTAAAATTAACTTATTATTGTTTACGCTTATTTAACATGGTAATTTTTAGTAATTCCAAATTATGTTTGATCGAGACGAAAGAAATGTCATTGGAGTCTTCACCAGGAGCTCAGTCTAGTTAAAACTATATATATATATATATATAATTTTCTATGCTTTTGCATGGTTTAAGAGACAAGTAGTTTCATTTGTTATTTGATAATCACTATATTATACTTGATCTTATTAGTATTAAGGAATGTTGAATCTCCTCTCATTTAGCATTTACATCACTCATATTTTGTTTTACAATCTTTCAAATTTATCTTATTTTTGCTTAAATATATGTTTACTTCTCATTAAAAGAATAATTTCTTATATTTTATGTTTATTTATTTAAATAGTTTTATGTGGTTCCAAATAAGGTATGATCGAGAAGTAACAAACTTCATTGTATTTGTCTTGATGAGCTTTATCAAATTAAATACTCGAGTTAATATTTTTAAATATTTTATTTTTTAAGGCTTTTGTAAGCTTTCTAATGTATTTTGATTCATAACTTATTTAATTGTTATGGATGATACTCTTTATATCTTTGTATCTTGGAATTGAACTTTTCAATAAAATTTATATGATTTCTTAACCTTTTTGCTTCTTTTTTAATATCATTGTAAACCTCTAAATTTTCTCTCACATGATCTTACATCACTTTGATTTCATAGTATTGCATTATTTCAATTTACTTATTTTAGCTTTAATATAGATTTCCTCTATAGTAAAATAATAATTTACTATTATTAGCGCTTATTTGCTTTGATAATTTATGGTAATAATAAACAAGGTTTGACTTAGATGAAACAATTCTCATTGGACTAAAGCTAACGAGGTTTATCTATTTAAATATTTAAGTTAATATTTTTAAACATTTAATTTCTTGTGTTTTGGCATATTTTTTAGGATTTTTTTATTCATACTTGCTTTGAGGACAAAGGATGGTACACTTGATCTCCTTGCTATCTTTTAATGTATCTCTCGCATATAATATATGCCATTTCTTAAAATTTTTGTCTTGATTTTGTTATATTACTACGTAATTCTAACTCTCTTATTAGAGATCCTTAGATCACTTTGAATAGGCAAAATTTTATTGCTTTAATTTATCTAAATTTAGCTTTAATATATATTTAGATAATATTTAAATAAGATTTTTTTATTACTTTTCTTATTCAATTTGAAAAATCATAGTAACTAAAATTATACTCTCATTAAGACAAAACAAACATGATTGGACTCAATAAATAAGCTACATTAAATTATATATACATTTTTAATTTCTAATGTTTTATTTTTTTTTTAGTGTTTTTGCTTTTTATATGACATTCAATTTGTTCTTGACTTGATGATTGTGGGTGTGGTAATTGATCTGTTTAGTATCTTGGAGAAAAATTTTTCTATAGAATTTATCTTTTTTTCATATGTTTCAATTTGATAATTTTTTGATAACTCTGTAACTCTAAATCACACTTCATGCCACCTTTACATCACTTTTACTTAGTTATATTACAATTTCTTAATTTATCTAAATTTAGTTTTACTATATATATTATCTAAGAGTTTTTCCATAATTTATAAGATATTTAATTTCATACTTAATTTGATTATTAAGGATGGTATAATTGATTTCCTTTATATATTTGAATTGTTATTTTCTATATAATTTATCTCATTTCTTTAAATTTTTTTCTTTTCATTGGTTATTCTAATATGTAACTCCAAATGTGACATCTAGATTGCTTTTATTTTTTAGTATTACATACAATCAATTTATATCATTTATTTATTTATTTATAATAAAATAATGTTTGTTTTATTATTTATGCTTACTCTCTTTGGTAATTCATAGCAAATTTAAATCAGGTCTAATTTATAGATTTATGAGGTATTTTCATTTCTTTTTGATCTGATGATCAAGGATGTTACATTGGATCTGCTTAGTGTCATGAAATGCCACTTTCCAATGTAATATGTATATATATATATATATATATATATATATATATATATATTTATTTATTTTTATTTAGGTACATTAAATTCTAACTTTGAAAGTCCTCTTGGGTGGCATTTAAATAGCTTTGACATGGTTATATTGCTTTGCTCCAAATTATCTTTTTTCATGTTTAATATATATTAATTTAATATTAAAATTAAAATGAATTATTATCTTGCTTATTTTTTTTGTAAAACATAGTATTTGTAAAAGATTTATGATAATGATGAAACAAATGTCATTGCACTCATCTTTATAGCTCTATCTAATTTCTTATTCATTTTTATATTTCTAGCCATTTTATTTTCTAACATTTTGTTACATGCTTTATAAGATATTGTGATTTATAACTCATTTTGAAGAATAAGGATGTTAAACTTGATCTCCTAAGTATCTTGAAAAACAACTTTTCTATAATATTTAATTCATTCTTTCAAATTAATTACTTTGATTTTTATTATAATAGTATGTACTCAAAATAACCTCATACGTGACCTTTACATTGCTTCGATTTTCTAATGTTGACTTCATTTAAATTTTATCATAAAACTATAATATACATTATTTGATGTTAAAAAAAAATTTATATTTATCCTTATTTAATTTTGTTAATTTACTAAAATTTCAAATGAGGTTTAGCTAAAATAAAAAATATTTTCGTGAACACTTGTTAGCACGTCTTATGCTAATGAGATTTTATCGATAATTATTGTGAATTACCAAACAAATTAGGCATAAAGTATATGTAATTTTTATATTTACAGCAAGTAAATATATAAAATTTCTAGAATGAGATAAATTGAAGTAATTTAATAAAAAACTCAAATCGTTGTAAATGATACACAATAAGACAATTAAAATGTCATAATAATGCAATAATATAAAAGAAAAAACTTTGAAAAATTAAATAAATTATATGTTTGAGTAACATTCGAAGATAGTAAAGAGATGGATTATAATATCATCGATCATTAAATTGGCTATAATTAAATATATCTCATAAATGACTTTAAAAAATTAGAAAATAAAATATTTTAAAATATAGAAATAAATATTTGATTTGATAAAACTCATGGAGATGAATCTAATAACATTTCTTTAGCCCTAGTTTAGCAAAGCAAATAAGAAAAAGTTTTTATAAATTATTATTTAAATATTAAGTTAAAAAATCTTAAACCAGAAAAAAGATAAATTAAAGTAGTATAATATAGCTAAATTGTTGCGATGTAAAAGGTCACACGAGAGGAGAATTAGATCTTCATAGTAATATAGCCAAATCATAATGCAATATGTTCATAAAAGTGATAAATTGTATGAAAAAGTTTTATTCTAAGGTACAAAATAGATTGAGTGTAACATCTCCACTCATCAAATAAGATACAAATAAAAACATAGAAAATTAAATATCTAAAAACATAAAAAATAGTTTTTAAATTCGATAGAGCATGTTGACATAAGTAAAACAATATTTGTTATTACGATTACTAAAGTAAATAAGCATAAATAGAAAATTATTATTATTTTAATATTAATAAATATATATATATTAATGCTAAAATGCAAAAAAATTAAATTATTGTTATGAACATCAAATTTTTGTGAATGTTAAACAAGAAGATGATTTTAGTTGCATGGTAATATAACCACAAAAACTAAAATATTGAAGGAATTAGAAAATTTGTACAATAAATTTTAATTCTAAGGAGATCAGTATTAACATTCATAATCATCAAATATTATGCAAATTTAGATGAATTGTAAAGCAACTAAGAAACTAAGAAAATAAAATATTTAAAAATATATAAATGAGTATTTAATTGAATAGAGATCAATAAGATGAGTCCATTGACATTTTCTTCATCTTATTTTGAAGTTATAATATAAATTCAATACAATCTCCTCAAATGACAAATCAGGTGCAAATCACAATATCTTATTAACCATGCCAAAATCCTAAAAAATAAAAAAAATTAAAAATCATAGAATTCAACATCTACTTCCAAAGAGCTCTTTGACTTGCGTACAACAATCTTTCCTTAATCATGACTGTGCTACATTTGCAATTACTATGAATTATAATAATAAATATTCATAGTAGTAACTTAATATTTTAGTGTCAAATAAATATATATTAAACCTTAAATTTGTTAAATTGAAGCGATGTAAAAGTGACATGAGGAGATTTAATGTTACATAGCGATATATAAAGAGGACCTAATAAATTAACAAAATTAGGTAAATTATAAGGCAAAGTTGCATTCCATGATGTTGAGTAGACTAAGTGTGACATCCTTGATTATCAAATTATCTAATAATGGACATCAAAGCAATAAAAGTAAATATACTTAAGACAATAAAAATGAACATTTAAGTTTATAAAACTCTTCGAGATGAGTGTAACAACACTTATTTCACCTCAATCAAATCTTCCTCCAAATTAATATGAATTAAAAAAGGCATAAGTATAATTAATAATATATTATTTTTTAAAATTAAGTTAACATATATTATTGTTCAAAAGAATAAATAGAAATAATGCATATTAACAAAATCAAAGCAATATAAAGATGACATGATAAGAGATTTAAAGTTACAAAAAAATATGACATAAAAATAAATTTAAAAATGTGATAAATTACACAAAAGAGTTGCATTCCAAGATACTAAAGTGTTTAAGCATAATACATTCAATAGTCAAATATCAAACCTATCAAATAGACCCATAAAGCCTTTTAAAATAAATAAAAACAATAATAAAATAGAAGATTGCATGTGAATATTGAAATGGATAAATTTTGTGTGATGTATTTGATGATGTTTTTTGGTCTATTTTTTTATTTTTGTGAATTACGAAGTTAAATAATAATAAATAATATTTATTTTAAAATGTTATGTAAATATATAATAAAGATAAAAAGGAAAAATGAAGTAAAGTAATTTAACAAAATTTAAATGATGAAAAATAAAATTAGATAAGATTTAAAGTTTCATAGCAGTAAAAATAATCAAAGAAAACATTTGAAGATATCAGAACAATTTTGAGGGACTTATTCATTCCAAGATATTAACAAAAAATAAGTGTACAATCATCAATTACAAAATTTGGTGTGCATTGAAATATCATATAAAGCATGATAAAATTATAAATAATAATGAAAAATATTGATATAAATATTTAGCTAAAATAGCTCTTTTATGTAAGAATCTAATGAGATTTGTTTCACGTCAATATGGCCTTGATTGTAATTACTATGAATTAATTAATCAATAAGTATAAATGATAAAAATATATTATTCAAACATTAACAAGATGTACGTTATTGCCAAAATGCAATAAAATTAAAAGTTGTAACATAACTTTATCGAAGTAATGCAAAGATCATATAAGAACAGATTTAGAGTTACATCATAATATATCAAAATAAAAGCAAACAATTCAAAAAAAATGAGTTAAATTTTATGATAAATTGAATTCCAAGATACTTAATTGATCATGTGAAATATGGTCACTCATCAAAACTAAAATGAATCAAAATTTCTCAAAAAATAGTAAAATAAGAGAAAATAAAATAAATAATAAATACATAAGAGAATATTTAATTATATAGAGCTCATCAAGAAGAATCCAATAATATTTATTTTGTCTCAATTAGAAATTGTCTGGAATTGCTTTGAATTATCAAAATAAATAAATATAAATAATAAGCACATAGTTTTCTATTTAGTAAAGAAATTTTAAAGCTAAAATAAGATAAATTGAGATAACTAAATTTATCAAAATCAAGGAATTGTAAATGTCACAATATAAAAACATTGGACAATTAAGATAAATTATACAAGAAACTTTAATTCATATTTATTATGGAGATCCACTATAAGATTCACAAAGGAAAAGCTAGAGAAAAATAGAAAAATTTCATAAAACTTGTCAAAACCCTAAACAACAAAAACTTTTAAAAAAAATATATAGAAATGAATATCTAATTCCATAATTATTATCAAGATGATTTCAACGATGTTTGTTCCATCACATGCAAGCCTTGTTTAATGTTACAAGGAATTAAAAAAGTAAGAAATGCATAAAAACTATTAAATTATCACATTTGTATTCCAAAAATTTATATTAATACTTTAATGAGATAAATTAAAGTAACATTATATAACCAAATCAAAGCAATGTAAAGAAGACATGAAAAGAGATTTAAAATTATGTATCAATATTTCAAGAAAAGAGTAAAACAAACCTAAAATGAGATAAATTATGTAGGAACATTGCATTCTAAAATACAAGGAGATTGAAAGTAACATCCTTAAATTTCAAATAAAGTATAAATCGAAATATCTCTTAAAGCATGTCAAATCTTTAGAGAATTCAATTTTTAAAAATAAAAACACAATCTTTAATAAAGCTCATCAAAATGATTCCAACAAAGCTTTTTCTTCTCATTCAAACATAATTAGATTTAATTATGAATTATCAAAGTGGATAATCATAAATAATAATTATTTATTACTTTAATTTTCAGTAAATTTATATTAAAGTTCAAATAAGGTAAATTGAAGCAGCAAAAAAACTAAAATCAAAGTTTCTTAAATGTCAAACTAAAGGAGATTAAGACAAATATAGTATTATAAAGAAATAAAATACAAAAGTTTGTAGAAATGAGAAATTACACAAAAAAAGTTTCTTTCAAAGGCACTAATGATATTGATTGTAATATCTTCGATAATCAAATAATGTATGAATATCAATATCTAATATCCTATAACAAAACCATATAGAATAAAATATTTGAAAATATTAAAATGAATACTTACTTGGATAATGATCATCGACACACTATGCTAACACAATTTGTTTGATCTTTAATTGACGTAGGTTGGAATTGTTGTGAATTACAAAAACAACTAATCCTAAATATAAATAAAGTTTTAGTTAAATATTATATTAATATATATTAAAACTAAAAATATGATAAATTCAAGAAACATAATATAAACAAATTAAAGCCATGTAAGAGACACATAAGTTAAGAATTAGAGTTTCATAGTAGTATAGCTAAATCAAGCTAGACATCCTTCATTGTTAAATTTGGAATGAAGGAAAATATCTATAAAGCATGCCAAAAATTAAGAAAATTAAATATTACCAAATTTGAAAATTTTTTTTAATTGGATAGCACTCGTTAAGATGAGCCGTGTGGTGTTGGTTTCATCTCGGTTAGACATCACGTCGAATTATTTGGACTTATCATGATAAATATGCATAAATAATAATAAATTATTATTTTTATGTTTAGTATCTATTAAATCAAAAATCATATAATTTTTGTATTGTTATATCCTAAAATCAAAGTTACCATGGTCCTGTAACAGGACATTTGAAGTTGCAATAAAATATAACCTAATAAAAAATAAATTTTAATAAAAAATATAAATTATATAAGAAATTTACATTACAAGAAACTAAAGAGTTAAAGTTGAACATCGTTGATTATAAAATCTAGTACAAATGAAAATGACTCATAAAGCATATTAAAATCATAGTAAAATTATGTGAAACTATATAAATAAATTTTTTAAATGGATAGAACTCATCGAGGTTAGTTTATTGATGTTTGTCTCATCTCAACTAGTGCTTTTTTAAAATTACTATGAATTATTAGAGTAAATAAACATGTATAATAAAAATTAGTATTTGATTATTAATACAATATACAAATTAATGTTTAAGTAAAATTAAACAAAAAAATATAACATAACGAAATAAAAAATATTTTAAAAGTAATAGAAAGGTGATATAACTAAATAAAAGGAAGAACGTTTGAACAAACGAGATAAATTATGCAGTAAAGGATCATTCTAAGATAATAAGAAGATAGAGTGTCGCATCCTCAATCATTAAATAAGATAAAAGTAGAAATTCTTCATAAACTATTTGTTAAATATAAAAACAAATATTTAAAAATATAGAAATAAATATCAAATTAGATAGAGCTCTTCTAAACAATTCCTAATGTTGGTTTCTTATTGACTGGACCTCATTCAGAATTGCATGTGTTACAAAACTAAATAAGCAAAAATAATAATAAATTATTTTTTAACTTTTAGTAGGTATATCGAAGCTAAAATGAAAGAAATTCATGTAATGTAACTCAACTAAATCAAAGTAATTTAAAAGTCATGGGAGAGGAGATTTAGTGTTACTTGGTAATATAGCCAAATGAAAGCAAAAGATTTAAGGAAATTAATTAAATGTTGTAGAAAGTTGTATTTTTAAATATTAAAGAGAACTTGTTCTAATATGCTCAGTTAGATTTAGTATGAATCAAAATGTCTCAAAGGACATGCAAAAAAAGAGAAAATAAAATATTTGGCAAATATATAGAAGAATATTTATTAGATAGAGCTCATTGAGATGAATTTAAAGACTTAGTTTTTCTCAATTTGACGTTGTTTGAAATTATTTGTAATTACCAAAGCAAAAAATATGAAACAATATTAAATTTTTTTTTAATACTAATAAATAAATATTTTTGTTAAAATGAGATGAATTGAAATAATATAGTATGACTAAATACAAGTGAAAGTTGCATTCCAAGAAATAAAAGAAATCATGTACGACATCCTTGATTGTCATATCTAGAACGAATTTAAATATCTGGTAAAGTGAGACAAATCCGTAGAAAATAAAATATTTCAAAATAGAAAAATCAATATTTAATTAGATAAAGTTTTTCAAAATGAGTCCAAAGGTGTTTGTTAAGCCTCGAAGTAACTTCTTTTGGAATTATTGTATACTACCAAAGAAAGTATGGAAAAAATAATAAGTTATAAATATAAGTCATATAATAAAACCCTAAAAAAGAGGGATAAATTGGATAACAAATTTTGATTCCATGTTACTATGGACAAGTGTAACATCCTCTAATGAAAGAGTTTTTACAAATTAAAATGCATCATTAGAATCAAAAAAACCATAAAAAATGAAATATTGAAAAATATTAAAATTAATATCTAACTAAATATATAGCACATCGAGATGACTTCAATGACATTTATTTGGTCCTCATTTGACCAAATTTGGAATTACTTTGAATAAAAAAAGTAAATAAGCATAAAAAATAATAAATTATTACCTCAAAGTAACGAAGTATACATTGAAGTAGGAATGAGTTCAAATAAGATAATGTAATATAAGCAAATATAAGTAATGTAACGCTGACAAGATAAGATATTTAGATTTATGTAGCAATATAACCAAATATGATTGAAATATTTGAAGAAATGTAATAAATTGTATAAGAGAGGTTCATTCAAAGACACTAAGGAGATCGAGTCCAGCATCATCAATTGTCAAATCGTGTACTAATAATGATAAATAATAACGTATTTTAATGCCAAAGAAAATAAAATATTTAAATATAAAAAGAATACTTAATTGAATTAACCTTATCTAGACTTGTCTAATAATGTTTGTTTTGTCTTGAACAAATCTCATTTGGAAATGCTACGAAATAGAAAATTAACTAAGCATAAATGTTAAAAAAAGTATTTTAATATTATGTAAATATAAATTAAAGCTAATCCTAACTAAACAGAAGTAGTATCATATAACAAAATAAAATTAATATAAGAGTTGCATATGAGAAAAATTATTGTTTCATTATTAGATAATTAGATCAACAAATAACACATCAAGAACTTATATTAGTTGGTCATCAATGGTGCAATCTACAATATTAAGAGGATCTAATATAACTTCCTCAACCATTAAATTAGATGCAGCACCCCAAAAAAAAGGAAGAACAAAATATTTAAAAATATGGAAATAAATATTTAGTTAGATATAACACTTTGAAATAATTCAATGACATTAGTTTTTTTCTCAAATAGTCCTCATTAGTAATTATTTTAATTATTATAATAAAAAAACATAATTAAAAATAAATTATTATTTGTATCTTAAGAAGATAACAAAAAAAAATTAGATAAGTCTAGGCTTTTGTATTTAAAAAGCATACTAAAATTGTCAAAATTAAAATATTTTAATATATGAAACGAATTCTTAATTTGATAAAGCACTTCTAGATGACCAAAACAATGTTTTCTCAACAGTGACCCCATTTTAAATATTATATATATATATATATTAATGCTTTTGAAATGAGCCTTATATATTTATTAATGCTCGACTGAGATAAAATGAAGAAAAATAACATAAGAAAATCAAAGCAAAAAATTGAAAAAATAAGACAAATTCTACATGAAAAGTTCATTATGGGATATTAAGGACATTGAGTGTTGAATCCTCAATTGCGAATTCATGTTTGAATAACAATTTCCTATAAAGCATTACAAAACAAACAAAAACATTTTTTAATTATAAACAAATAAATACTTAATTTGTTAGATTTCAAATAGACAAGTCCAAATATCTTTGTTATATCTCAATCACACATCATTTGGAATACCATATGTTGCACAAATAAGTTAAAATAAATATTAATAAATGGTTACACAATATTAAGAAGTTATATATATCAAAGTTGATATAAGATAAATTCAAAAATTTAATACATACAAATAAAAGATATATAAAATTCATATGAGAGGAGACTTAGAGTTATGTCATAATATAACAATATGAAAGCAAAATATTTGGAGAAATGCAATAGATTTAAAGAGAAGCAACATTCTAAGACACAAAGGTGATCGAGTGTAACAACGGCGATCGTCAAATATCATACTGATCAAAATCACTCAAAAAATCGGCAAAAAAGAGAAAGTAAAATATTAACAAAATTTGTAAATGAAAATTTAATTTGATAGAGTAGTCCAGACTAGTCCAATATATTTTGTTTTGTGCCAAATAAACATCACTTGGAATTTTTTTATTTACTAAACTAAATAGGCATAAATAATTCAAATATATATTTTCAAAATTAAAAAAAAGAGACGCTAAAGATAAAATGAGGAAAATTAAAGCCATGTAGTATAAATAACCAAGGCGTTACAATTATCACTCTAAAGGAGGTTTTGCATTACATGATTGTGAAAAAAATTGAAGAAATGAGATAAATTGTAAGAGAAGTTGCATTCTAATATATTAAGGAGATCATTGTAGCATCCTCAATCATCAAATTAGTTATTAATCAAAATGTCTCATAAAATAGGCCAAAAGCCTAGAAAGTAAAATTTTTAAAACAATGGAAATAAATATTTAGTTTGATTGAGCAATTTAAGTCAAGTATGACATTTGTTTCATCTTGATCATCATTATTTGAACTTACAATGAATTACTAATGTAAATAAAGAATTATTTAAATGTTAACAAAATTTGTTTTATAACTAAAATAAGATATTTTTAAGTAATATAATAAAAACAAGTCAAAGCGATGTAAAGTTCATATGATATGAAAGTTAGGGTTTCATAGTAATTTCACAAAATGTATGTGAAATTTTTGAATCAATGAAACAAATTGTGCGAGAAAATTTTATTCCAACATAAAAAGGAGATTAGGTGTATCCTCCTTGATCATGAAATTTGGTAACAATTGAAATATTTCATTAAATTCCATAATGATAATGGAAATAAAATATCTAAAAATTTCAAATTGAGTTCTTAATAAGATAAAGTTTGTCTATGCAAGTCTAACAATACTTGTTTCATCTCGATCTGACCTCATTTTGAATAATTACCAATTACAAAATTAAATAGTCATAAATAATATCAAATTGTTAATTTAACATTAATTAAAAGAATATTAAAGTTGAAAGAAGTTAATTTGAAATAATGTAATACAACCAAATCAAAATGATGTTAAAGTCACACAATTTAAAATTTAGCGTTTCATAGTTATAGAATTAAATCACAGTCAAATATTTCAATAAACGAGATAAATTTATGAGAAATTTATATTCCAAGATACTAAAGAGATTAATTAAAGTATTCTCAATCATTTAATGACATACAAATCAAACTTTCTAGGAAAACATGCAAAAGTGATAAAAAATATATATTTAAAAATTCATATTTAATTAGCTCATCTTGCCAAATTAAATGGCATTTGTTTAACCTTGATCAGACATCATTTGTTATTACTATGAATTTCTTATCTAAATATTCATAAATAATAATAAATTAACTTAATGAAAATTAAATATATATTGAAAAAAAATAAGACATGTTGATGTAATGTGATATAATAAAATTAATGTTATCTAAAACTTACATGAAAGTGAAATTAGAGTTTAATAGTAATATAACCAACAAGATCATGAGTAACAACCATCATCATCAAATTAGGTAAAGCCTTTGACTAAATAATTATAAATTATTAGTTTATTATTAAAAACTGTTTATAACTAGAAAGAGATAAATTTAAGAAATATAACATCACCAATTCAAAACAATATAATGATAACATCATAATAGATTTTGAGTTAAATAGTAATTAAGCCAAATTGAAGAAAAATTTTCAAGAAAGGAGATCAATTTATATGAAGGTTACATTCCAAGATATTTAAAATTATTGTAACATCCATGATCATCAATTGAGGTATGCATCGAAATGTCTTAATAAATGTTCCAAAACCCTAGAATTGTTTTTTAAATATTAAGATAAATATTTAAGAACATAGAGATTATAGAGATAGTTCCAACGGATATTGGTTTAGCCACCATCACAGCTCACTTCAAATGACTATGAATTCCTAATTTAAAGAACGATAAATAAAAAAATATTATTTAAATATTATGTAAATACTTTTAACCAGAGAAAGAGAAAAAATAAAGTAATTTTTAAAAAATAGCATTTTAGGTAATTGTTAAATTATCTTGTCAAGTGTGCAAAACCCTTATAATATAAACTATGCTAAAAATATGTAAAAATGACTTTTGAATTAGATAGAATTTTTCAACAGAAGACCATTGAAAATTTTTTATTTCAACGAAACCACATTTGTAATAAGTACAAATTACAAAAGTATATAAACATAAATAATGATAAATTATTATTTTAATATCAAGTAAATATTAACGTTACAATGAGAAAAATTGGAATAATATAATATAACCAAATCAAAGAGATGCTTAGGTCACATGAGAGGAGTCTTAGACTTTCTTTATAATTTAGCCAAAATAGAGGAAAAGATTTGAAGAAATGTGATATATTACGAGAAAGCTACATTCTGTGATAGTAGGGAGAGAGTATAATATTTTTTATCATCAAATCTTATACAAATTGTAATGTCTTAAAGAACATAGAAAACCTAAGAAAATAAAAAACTTAAAATACAAAAATTTATATTTAATTAGATGGAGTCCTCAAGATGAGCCCAATAATATTTATTTTGCCTATATCAGAGCTCATTCAAAATTACTCTGATAAGTTATTTATTTTAATATTAAGAAAATATTTTCTAAAGTTCAAAAATAAGACTAATTAAAGAAATATAGTTTTCTCAAATCAATGTTCTGTAAAGGTCACATGATAGTAGATTTAGATTTATATATTAATATAACCAAATTAATGTAAACTTTCAAACAAATAAGATAATTTGAATGTAAAAGTGGTATTTGAAGATGTTATGGAGATCACTTATAATATACTCCATAGTTAAATAAGAAACTAGTCAAAATGCTTCATAAATCATGTAAAATAAATTAACAAATGAAATCTTTAAAAACAATGAATACTAAATTATAGAGATCTTATTGAAACAAGACCAATGACATTTCTTTCCTCTCAATCATGGCTTATTTCTTATACAACTAATCACCAAAATAAACGAACATAAATAATAACATAAAAAATTTTATGTCAAGCAAATACATTATAAAATTTAAATGAGTTCAAGTAAGGCAATGTAATGTTACTAAAAACAAAGCAACATAATGGTCTCATGAAAGGTGATTTTAAGTTGCATTGCAATATAATGAAATCAAAGTAAAACATTTGTAAAAATTAGATAAATTATATGGAATGTTGTATTTTTATATACTAAAGAGATTGAATATAACATCATCAATCATAAAATCAATTACAAAAATGAAATGGCTAGTAATGTTAGACAATAACCTAGAAAGTAAAATATTTTGAAAAATAAAAAAGAATTGTTTATTTTAAAGAACTCAACAAGATGATTTCTATGATGTTAGTTTTCATCTAGATTTAGCCTCATTTGTAATTACTAGAAATTCTAAATTTAGATAAGCATAAATAATATTGAGTTTTTATTTTAGGATTGTGTAAACATATATTATAGCTAAAATATTATAAAAGAAAATCAAAGTGACGTAAAAGTCACATAATGTTAGAAAAAAAGTCAAATAAAAGAACAAGATCAATTAAGTGTAACATCCACAATCATCAAATAAAGAATCAAAATAACCAGTAAAACATGCCTAAAACTTTGCAAATAAAGTATTTAAAAAATACAAAAAGATCCAATTGAAAAGAAAGAGTTGGTCAACATGACTTAAGTGTTCTTTGTTTTATTAACTTCAGACATCATTTCGAATTAGTATGACTTATTAACGTAAATAATCTTTAAAAAAATTATTACCTTAATAAAAACTAAGTATGTATATATCACAATTGAAATGGCATATATTAAAGCTATATTTTTTAATCAGATAAAGATGATGTAATTATCGTAAGGGAAGATATTTGTAGGTTCATAGTTATGTAAACAAATTAAAGAAAAACATTTCAAAAATTGACTTAAAATGTATAAGAAATTGCATTTGAAGATATAAAATATATTGCAGGTCACATCATAGATTAAATAATTTTATATGAACCCAATCATCTCATAAAGTATGTAAAAAAAGAAGAAAGTAAATTATGTTAATTGCATATAAAGACAAATATTTAATTGGAAACTTGTTAATGTGAGCCAACGATAATTATTTCTTTCTGATTGGACATCATTTGGAATTATTTTGAAATATAAAATTAAGAAAGCATAAAAATAATTAATTATACTAACATTAAGTAAATATATATTAAAGCTAAACTAAGACAAATTGTAGTTGTGTAACATGATATACTTAAAGTGATATAAATGCAAAATGGGAGGAGAGTTAGAGTATTATAATAGTATAAAAATCAAACGAAAAAATTTGAAAAAACGAGATAAATTATGTGATAAAGCTACATTTGAAGATGCTAAGTAGATATAGTGTAACATCATTAATCGTCAAATGAGATATAATTAAAAATGTCTCATGAAATATGAAAAACCACAAAAAAAGTTTAGAAATATAAAAGTGGATATTTTTATTAGATGAGCTTGTCAAGATTTTTCCAATGACATTTATTTTGTCTTAATTAAACATCATTAAGAAATACTACAATTTATAAAATTAGATAACCATAAATAATAATGAACTATTATTATAATATCATGATAAAATTAGATAAATTGAAGCAATTTAAAAAATCAAAACAAAAGAATTCAAAAGTCACATTAAAGAACATTTAAAGTTCTGAAATAATATATCCAAATCAAAGCAAAACATTTGAGAAAAACTAATAACTTATATAGAAAAGTTGCATTCCATGATAATAATAGATAGAGTGCAACACCTATAATCCTCAAATAAAGTAAAAAAATTAAAATCCTCATAAAACATGCCAAATCCTTGGAAAATAAAATATTTAGAAATATGAAAATTACTTTTTCAATTGTTGGTGATGCAAAGGTCAAATTGGATGAGATTTAAGGACACACACACACACACCATATATATATATATATATATAACTCAAAATAAAAAAATAAGGAAATTAGAAAAAGTTTACATGAAAGGTGTATTTCAAGATACTAAAAAGAAAGAATACAACATATTTATTAAATCAAAGATGATACAAAATATCTCATAAAACATAATAAATCATTAGAAAGTTGAATATTTAATTAGATAGCGTTTCCAGAGTTGAGTTCAATGATATTTGCTTCGTCTCGACTGGACCTAATTTGAAATTATTGTAAATTACCAAAATAAATAAGTAAAAATAACAATAATGTTTTTCAAAATATAGTAAATATATGTTAATGTTAAAACGAAATAAATTGAAGATATTTATTTCACCAAGTAAAAGTGATATTAAAATCAAATGAAAAGAGACTTAGAGTAATATAGAATATAACTAGTTTGAAATGAAAAATTTGAATACATGAAAAATATTGCATAAGAAACTTACATTCAATATATAAGAAAATCTAGTGTAATATTCTAAAGAGTAAAATAGGGCATGAATAAAAATGTTTTTTAAAGCATTCCAACACTCTAGAATATAAGATATTAAAACAAATACAAGGAATTGGTAATTAGATTGAGCTAGTTGAGTTGAGTCCAATGACATATGTTTCTTATCAATCAAACTCAATGGGAGTTATTACTAATTACAATAGTGAATTGCCATAAATAATAATTAATTATTTTTTAATATCCAATGAATATATATTAATGCTAAAATGAGATAAATTGAAGAATTATAATATGAGAAAATGTAAGCGATGTTTTGGTGACACGAGAGGTGATTTAGAGTTGCACAATAATATCAACAAAACAAAAAACAATTAATGAAATACGATAAATTAGATGGGAAACCTTCATTCCAAAATATCAAGGAATTTTACTATAACATTCTGGATCACAGAATAAGGTATGAATCCTAATGTCCCAAAGTACATAAAAAATCCTAGAAAATTAAATATTTCAAAATATGCAAAAATATTTAACTAGTAGCGATCATTAACACTTCTTCAATAGTGTTTTTTTAGTCATAGTTAGACCTCAATTTTAATTACTATAATTTAGTAAACTAAATATGAATAAATAATAGTAAATTATTACATTAATATTAAATCAGTATATATTAAAGAAAAAATAAGATAAATTAAGGTAATATAATATTTACAAATAAATGCTTTGAAAAGGTTGCATGAGAGGAGATATAAAGTTGCTAGTAATATAGCCAAATGAAATCTAAAAATTTCAAGAAATGAGATAAATTACATGAAAAAGTTTCATTCAAATATAATAAAGTGATTGAGTATAACTATCATGACTACTAGTTTTCATAAAAATAAAATATAAAGATAAGAATACTAAAATCTTGAAAAATTAAAATTTTAAAAATATAAAAAAGTCTATTTAATTACATAGTGCTCAATGAGATGAGTCCAACAAGTATCTTAAATAGACATCTATTGGAATTATTAGAATTACAAAAATAAATAGGCTCAAATAATAACGAATTAGTACATTAATAATATGTAATATATATTAAATGTGGAATGAGATAAATTGAAGAAATATAATGTAACAATTTTAAAGTTATCAAAAGGTCACAAAAAAAGATTTGTTTTCACATATTAATATAAATAATTTGGAATAAAAAATTTGAAAATTTAACAAATATTACAATGAATTTTTCATTCCAAGACACAAAGATGATGAAGCATAACATTGTTGATTTTTAAACAAAGTATAAATCAAAATTTCTCATAAAATATGCCAAAAATTTTGTAATTCAAAAAATTGAAAATTATTTTAAAAATATTATTTAATTAGATAGTATATTTTGATATGAGTTTATTAACATTATATTCATGTGCATCAATCCTTATTTGAAATTAGTATAAATTTATAAAATACAATAAGCATAAGTAATAATTATTTATTATTAAGTAATATGTATTAATGCCAAATTACGAAAAAATAAAGAAATATAATAAAATTAAACCAATGTGATATAATTATCACCAAATATGTAATTTAAATTTAAATGGTATTATGACAAAATTTAAACAAAAGATATGGCAAATAATAGGAATTATAAGGAAAAGTTGCATTCCATTTGAGCAAAGAAATCAGGTGTATCATCCTCAATTGCCAAATCAGATGCAAATTAAAATGCCACTTAAAGCTTGCTAAGACCTTAAAAAATAAATATCTTAAAATGTAAAAATGAATTTTTAGTTAGATAGAGTTCATAGAGATGAGCATAAAAAAATTTGTTTGATATCGATCTAATAATATTTGAACTTATTAAAAAATTACCAAATGAAATATGCATAAATAAAAAAATATTATAATCTTAAAGTAATGTACATATATATTAAAGCTAAAATAAAAATAAATATTTAATAACAAAGAACTCATTAAATATATATATATATATATATATATATATATATATATATATATATATATATATATAATAAAGTTTTTCTCAAATCTATCAAACCTTTTTTGGAATTACAAAAAATTATCATATTAATTAAGAATTAAAATGACAAAATATTACTTTAATAATAAGTAAATATATATTAAAATTTAATAGATATACGTTGAAGCATTGTAATATAGCAAATGAAATGAAAATTATATATCATATGAGAGGAGGTTTAAAGTTATATAGTAATATAACTAAATCAAAGCAAATAATTTAAAGTAATATAAATTACACCGAAAATTTGCATTCCACGATGCTAAGGAGGTTGAATATACCATCCTTGAATACCAAATCAAGTTTGAATCACAATGTCTAATAAAGTTTGCTGATATGAGACTCAAATAGCATATTTGAAAATATAAAAAAAATATTTAGTTTTATAAAGCCTATCAAGTCAAGCCTAATGAAACTTATTTCCTCTCGATTAACACACATATGGAATTATTATGAATTGCCAAATTGAATAAGGTAAATAATTATAAATTATTATTTTAATATTAAGTAAATATATTTTAAAATTTAAATAAGATAAGTTGAAGTAATGTAATATAACCAAATTGAAGAAATGTGAAGGTAACATGACAAAAACTTTGAAGTAACAAAGTAATATGATTAAACAAAAAAGAAAAAACTGAAGAAATGCAAAAATTTGATCGTGAAAGTTACTATCCAAAATACTAAGGAGATCTGTGTGACACCATCGCCACTAAAATTTAAAAAAATACAAATCTCTAATGAAACATTTTAAAAAAAATGAAAATAAAACATATAAAAATTTTTAAATTGTTATTTAAATAAATAGTGCAATTAAAAATAAGTCAAACAGTATTTGTTTGATATCAATCATACAATATTTGCAATTGTTATAAATATTAAAATTTACAAGAGTAAATAATTAAAAAAACTAATTATGTTATTATTCAATTAAAAAATGTTGTTTATAAAATTATGTAAATTGATGTAATTTAATATTACTAAATCAAATTAGTGTAAATTTCACAATATAGTCCATTTAGAGTTACATAGTAAGAAGACCAAATGGAAGCAAGAAATTTGAAAAAAAAAATCATAAGGTAATTTTGAATTCCAAAAAACAAACAAGATTAAGGGAAAAAATCCAAGACTATAAAATTAAGGATGAATTTAAATGACTATTAAAGCATGTGACAACCTTAATAAATAACATAATTAAAAATATAAAAGTAAATATTTAATTGGCTAAAGCTTGTTAAGATGAGCCCAAATAAGTTTTTCATCTTAATTAGACCTCAATTATAATTTCTTTGAACTACAAAAATATATAAGCTTAAGTGATAATAAATTATTCCTTTAATGTTTAATACATATATATAAGGGAAATTTTGATAAGTTTAAGAAATATATTATAATCAAATCAAAGCAATGTAATGATAACAAAAGAAGAGATTTAGGGCTAGTTAAAAATATACCCAATTCAAAAGAAGACATTTTAAGCAATAACATAAATTATATGTAAAAGTATCATGTTGAGATACTAAAGAAAACAAGTGTAATATCCACGATATTCAAGCGATGTACAAATCAAACCTATCATAAAGCATAAAACAAAACTAGAAAAAAATTATTTAAATATATAGAGATAAAAATTTAATTAGATAAAGGTTATTAACACAAGTCTATTGTCGTTTATTTCATATTGATCAGACCTAGTTTAGAATTAATACAAATTTTCAGAGTCAATAACTACAAATAATAATAAATGATCATTTCAATTTTCTAAAGATATATTTTTAACCTAAAATGTGATAATTAAAGTATTATTTAATAATCAAATAAAACCAAATGACGCCAACATCAAAAATGATTTATGATTACGAAGCAATATTACAAAAAAAGGATAAAAATTTGAAAATATGAGATAAAATTTATGATAAAATTATATTCTAATAGACTATGGAGATCTAAAGCAACATCTTCATCATCAAATCAAGTATAAATAAAAACACTTCTAAGATATATTGAAGTCATAGAAATTAAGATATTTTAACATTTAAATAAAAATATTTAAATACATAAAGCTCATCTAGATGACTCTAGTGAAGTTTGTCTCATCTTTATTGGAAAATATTAAGTATACTTTGAATTACTAATGTGAAAAAGTATAAATGGCATTAAATTATTATTATAGAATTATATATATATATATATATATATATATATATATATATATATATATATATATTAAAGCTCACTAAAACAAGACCAACGCTATTTATTTTTTCTCATTTTGAACTTGTTTCGAATTGCTACGAATTGCAAAATTAAATAACAGCAAATAATAAAAAAAATATTATTTAAACATTAACTAAATATATAATAAATCTAAATTAAGATAAGTTGAAACAATGTAACATAACAAAAAAAGTGATGCACATTTCAAACAAAAGTACATTACAAGTTACAATGTAACGTAACCAAATGAAACATAAAATATTTTTGGAAAAGTGTCATTCCATGAAACTTGAAAGGTTGAGTGTACTACTGTCCATCATTAAATAAGGATAAAAAATGTGCCATAAAGCATAAAAAGAGAAAAGAACATAAAATATTTAAAAAATACAAAAATAAAAATCTTATTGCATAAGGCTTGTAAAGATAACTCCAAGGTCATTTGCTTCATGTTGATGAATACTCTTTAGCAATTACAATAAATCACAAAAATAAATAAGGATAAATAATAATAATAGCATTATTTAAGTGTTTAATAACTACATAATACAGTTGAATTGAGATTAAAAAAATAATTAAATATAACAAAATCAAAATGATGTATTAAGCAAATATTTGTAGATTTACTATTTTATAGTGATATAACATAATCAAAGAAAACAAATTGAAGAAATGAAATGAAATGTATGAGAACATTTCACTCTATGATGCTATGGTGATTAAGTGTGACATTCTAGCTCATGAAATTAGTATTGAATCAAAATACCTCCTAAGGATTGCTAAAGATCTAGAAAATAAAATATTTAAAACTATAAAAACAAATATTTATTTACATAGAGCTCATTTAGATGAGTATAATGATATTTGTGTCATATGTATCATATCTTGTTTGAAATCACAACAAATTACAAATATTACAAGCATATAAAATAGTAATCTCTTATTTTAACATTAGATAAAAATCTATTAAATCTTAAATAAAATAAATGGAATGAATGTAATATACCCAAGTGAAAGCAATGTAAAATCATGTTAGAGGAGATTTAGAATTTCATTGTAATATAAAAATTGAAACTAAAAATATTAAAAAAATGACAAAATTGTATGTATAAGTTGAGTTTGAAGGTAATAAAGAGATTGAGAGCAACATCCTTTATTATCATATATGATACAAATTAAAATGTCATGTAAATTATGCAAAACCATAAAAAATAAAATATCAAAAAATATATAGTTATATTTTTGATGGGATAGATCTTTCAAGATGAGTTCAATAACATTTGTTTTACCTCGATCTTGGTTGTTATGAATTATTGTAAATTACAAAGGTATATAAAAAAATAACAATAAATTGTTATTTGAAAAAGAAGAAAATATATACTCTAATGGAAATGAATTAAATATAAGAAATGTAATATTATAAATTGGAAGCAATGTATAGGTCACATAAGTGTTAAATTAGAGTCTCATGATAACATAACAAATTTAATCCACATAACAAAATTAATGCACAAAGTTTGGGAGACAAGATATTTTCTATGAAAATGTTGCACTCAAATATATTAAGGTGATCAAATATTATTTCCTAGACTATAAAATCCTATACAAATCAAAATATCATAAAGTATGTATAAAATCAAAAAAATTAAATATTAAAAAAATGATTATTTAATTTGATAGTGTTTGTCGAGATGAGTCCAAAAATGTTTGCTTTATCTGGATCAAACATCATCGGGAATTACTACGACTTATTAATAAAGATAAGCCTAAATAATAATAAATTATTATTTTAATATTAGGTAAATATACATTAAAGTTGAGCAATAATACATTGAAGTAATGTAATGTAACCAAATTGAGCAAGATAAAGATAACAAGGCAGAAGATTTGGAGTTACATAGCAAAATAACTTTATCAAAGCAAAACATTTGAAGAAATTATATCAATTATACAATAAAATTGTATTTCATGGTACTAAGTGGATAAAGTATTGCATTCTTGATCACAATAGGTATGAATTAAAATATCTCATAAAGTATAAGAAATCCGTAAAAATTAAATATTTTGAAATGTAAAAATAAATATTTAATAAGACAAAGCTCCTCAAGATAAGTATAACATTGTTTGTTTCATCTCGATTTGCCCTCAATTATAATTATTAAGAATTTCAAAAAAATTAGAATTAATAAATAAAAATTATTTTTAATAAAAGAAAAAAATTGGAAGAAATGAGATTAAATTTTATTAAAAGCTGTATTCTATGATACTAAGGATATGGATTATAACATACTTAATTATCAAATGACAAATTAATAAAAATACCACAAAAAACATCCAAAACCTATTGAAAATAAAATATTTAGAAATATAATGATTAATATTATATTGGTTAGGGCTCATCAAAGTGAGCAGAATGATGATTATTATTTCATCTCTGCCAAAAAGGACTTGGAATAACAACAAATACCAAGGGTAGAAAGGCAAAAGTAATAATAAATTATTCCTTTAATAATAAGTCAATATATACTTAAGCTAAAATGAGATAAATTAAAATAAAGAAATTAAAACTAAATCAATGTGAAACAAAGGACACATGATTGAAGAATTAAAGTCTTTTAGAAATATAAACAAATGAAAAATAAATGAAAAAAATTACTAAAATTATGAAACAAAGTTACATGCAATGTTATTAAGGATATCAAGTATAATATTCTCAATCAATAACTAAGTTATAAATCAAAACATCATATCAATCATGCCAAAACCATCAAAAATAAAATATTTAAAAATTTAAAAGTGAATATGTAATTAATAAAGCTCATCATGATGAGTACAAGGCCTTTGTTTTACCTTAACTTTGTTTGGAATTACATCACATGATGAAAGAAAATAAGTATAAATGATAATAATTTATTATTTTAGTATTACATAAATATATATTAAAGTTGGAAGGAGATAAGTGGAAGCAACAACAAAGAAATTTATAAAATGTGATAACTCTAATAGAAAGTTGCATTTTTAAAAACAAGGGCAATTATATGTAACAAAATTTATCGCTAATATTGTATGAATCAAAAAGTGTCATAAAATATATTAAAACCCCACAAAATAAAATATTTTAAAAATTATTGTTAAATATTTGCTAGTATAATGTTTATTGAGATGAGTCTAATAATGTTTGTTGCATCTAATACTATTTGTTTTATCTTTTTTTCTAACATGTCACTTTGAATAGGTTACGTTACTATGGAACATTATTTCTCCTCTAATGTGAACCTTACATTGTCTTAATTGTGTTATATTAAATTGCATCATTTATCTTATTTTAGCTTCAATATCTATATGCTTAATTTTAAAATAAAAAAGAGATTATTATCTATGTCTACTTATTTCAGTATTTCACAATAATTCAAAATGAGATTGATGCAAATGATACAAATCTTTTTGGACTAATCTCAATGACCTTTATATCATTAAATATTAATTTTATATTTTTAAAAACTTATATTTTTTTATTTTGACATTTTTTCTATTTATTTAAAAATATCACATGATCAAAGTTATTGCACCTAATCTTGTTAATGTCCTTGAATACAATTTTTCCATAAAATTTCTCTGAATTCTTTAAACCTATCACTTTGTTTTGTTTATATTTTTATCAATCTCTAATTATACTCTCGAGTGACATTTATGTTGTTTACATTTTGTTATATTACTTTTTTATGTTATCTCTTTTTAATATTAATATATATTTAAAAAAATATTAAAAACTAATTTTTTTAATAATTTTTTGAATAACTTTGGAAATTTTTAGTGATTAGAAATGAGTTCCAAGGGAGATTAAACTAGATCTATCAATTTAGATAATAATTTTTATTGTTTTTTAAATATTTCGTTTTATTTTTTTTTTATTCACTATATGAGCCATTTCAATTTTTAAATATTTCATTTCCATTATAGTTTTTTATTTTTATAATTTGCAGTAATTCAAATTCAGTCTTCATCAAATTAAGGCTTCATCAAATTAAGGCTTCTTCAAATGAAGGCTTCTTGACAATGTTTATCTAATTAAATGCTTATTTTTATATTTTAAAGTATTTTATAGTTAATTGTTTTACCAAGTTATACCAGATATTTCAATTTGAACCTAATTTAACAGTCGAAGATGTTGTCCTTAATCTCTTTTGTATCTTGGAATGCAACTTTCTCAGACAATTTATCTATTTTACTTTAATATATATTCATCTAAAATTAAAATAAAAATATATGATTAGTTAAGTTTATTTTTTTTTAATTTTTAATAATTCTAAACAATGATTGATTGACACAAAACATACATCTTTTTGCTAAACTTGATGTGCTTTATCCAATTAAATATTCTCGTTAATATTTTAAATATTTTATTTTCAATGGTTTGGCATAGTTTATAAGATATCTTGATTTATACTAAATTTGATAATCAATGATGTTACTACAAATTTCTTTAGCATCTTGGAGAACAATAGTCTCATATAATTTATGACATTTCTTAAAATTATTTGCTTTTTTTTCATATTATGGTGCAAAATGAAATACCATTGCTTGTGCCTTTTAAGTTAGCTTCATTTTGTCATATTACATTGCTTCAATTTATCACATTTTAGCTTTAATATATATTTCTTTAAATTTAAAATAATGGTTTATTGTTATTAAAACCTATTTAGTATGTTGATTCCAAATGATGTTTCATAAAGACAAAATAATATCATTGGACATTTCTCGATGAGCATTATAAATTAGTTATTCTTTCTTATATTTTTAAATAATTTATTTTCAGTATATTTGGCATAATTTTTGAGACCTTTCGATTCATATCTATTTTGATGATTGAGAGTTTACACCCGATCTCCTTAGTATCTTAAAATACATTTTCTTGAATAGTTTTTTTTCTAAATAATGTTTTTTGAATTACTCATATTACAATATGACACTGAACCTCCTTGTGTGTGACCTCAACATGCCTTTAATTTGGTTATATTAAATGTTTAAATTTCTCTTTTTTTCAGCATTAATATATTTTTTTATATTTAGATAATTGCTTGATATTAGTTATGCTTATCTACGTTAGTAATTCATAGTAATTCCAAACAAGCTCAACTCAATGAAACAAATGTCGCTGAAGTCGTTGCTGATGTTTCACTCGATCTCCTTAGTACCTTGGAATTAATCTTTCCCACATAGTTCATCTTAAATTCTTGAAATTGATGTCTTTAATAGCTTACATTGCAATATCTTAACTTATCTTATTTTAGTTTTATTATATATTTACTTAATATTAAAATAATATATTATTATTATTTATGCTTATTTAATTTGATAGTTTAATATAATTCCAAATGACATCATATTAATAAAAAAATGTTATTAACTCGCCTTGATGAGCATTATCAAATATAATATACATTTTTACATTTGTAAATTTTTTATTTTCTTTCATTTTTGTAAACTTTATTAGATATTTGGATCCACACAAGATATAATAATCAAAGAAGTTACACTTGAGCTCCTTAGTACAATAAAATGGAACTTTCCTTCACAAATTATAACATTTGTTAAAATTATTTGCTTTTATTTTTTTATAATTCATTGTAATTCTAAATGTCTTATCATGTTACATTTCCATGCCATTCATATTGGTGCATTACAAAAAATTGCTCCAATTTATCTTATTTCAGCTATAACAAATATTTCTTAAATATGAAAACAATTATTTCTTATTAATTGTGCAAATTATTTTTTGTATTCCTAAATAATTCAAAACAAATTTGGATAAAAGGACAAAGTTGGACTCATCTCATAGAATTCCATCAAAATAAATATACATTTTTTAAATTATTAAATATTTTATTTTTAGCATTTTGATTCTTTTTGAGACATTTTGATCTATACATATTTGAAAATCAAGGATCTTGTACTAGATCTTCTTAATATCTTGGAATGTTTTTTCTAGTATACGTTATCACAATTCCCCACATTTTTCACTTATATTTGATTATATTACTATGTGACCCTAAATCTCCTCTCATGTAAGATTTACATGGATTTCATTTTGTTATGTTATCTTTATTAAATTTAAGTTAAATCAAATTTAATATACATTTTGAAACAAAGGTTGCTGCACTCATCTTGACATGCTCTGTGTCACAAACAATTGATTTTATATATTATATAATTTTTATTTTCTTTTGTTTTTGCACTATTTATGAGACATTTTTATTCATAGTTGATTTAATGATCAAGAATATTGCACTAAATCTATATAGTGTCATAGATTGTAACTTTCATTTATAATTTATCACATTTTTCAAATATTTCTTTTTAATTTGGTTATATTATAATAAAACATGAACTCTCATTTTTAGAGACATTTGCTTGTCTTTCATTTTGTTATATGATATTACTTTAATTTTTCTAAATGTAGCTTTAATATATACTTATTCAATATTAAAATAATAATTTATTATTTTCTATCAAAATTTGGTTTGTCATTTTGCATAATTTAAAATGAACCATGTTCTATACTAAACAAACTTCATCAAACTAGTCTTCAAATACTTTATCAAGTTAAATATATATATATATTTATATATATAATTTTAAATATTTTTTTAAAGGACATTAAAAATATTTACCAGATATTTTTGATTGGCACTTGATTTGACTATGGAGGATGTTAGACTCGATCTCCTCTGTATCTTACATTATAAGATTTCTTTACAATTTATCTCATTTCTTAAAATTTCTTAATTTCTTTTTGTTATTTTAAAATGAACTCTATTTCTCCTCTCATGTGACCACTTCATAGCATTGATTTTTATATTTCCATAATTTATCTAATTTTTTATCTATTATATTTTTATTTTAAATTAAATATATACTTAATATTATTTATGCTTATTTATATTAGTAATTCGTATTAATTTCAAATAAGATCTAATCAAGATGAAACAAAAGTCATTGGACGTATCTCAACAAACCTATCCAATAAAATATTAATTACTTGATTAAAACTTGTTTTATTTTAATGTATTTTAGCATATTCTATAACATATTTTAATTCATAATTAATTTGATGAATATTGACATTAAAATTGATCTTCTTAGTATCTTTCAATCAAATTTTTTGTACAATTTTGATCGTTTCTTAAAAGGATTTTACCTTGATTAGTTATTATTTTATGACAGACTTATTTTCTTATCAAATGACCTTTACATCACTTTGATTTGATTATATTAAGTTGCTTTGATTTATCTTATTTTAGCATTAGAATATATATATATATATATATATAATACTAAAATAATAATTTTTTTTATATTTTCTTATTTATTTCAATAATTTATACTAATTCAAAACAAGGTTAGTTCCAGACAACACTAACAAGTTGGACACAGCTTAACATACTCTATCTAATTTAATATTGCTTCATAAATTTTTAAATATGTTTGTCAAGTGTTTGGTATGTTTTATACAATATTTTGATTCATACTTGATTCACCAATCAAAGATATTACACTACATCTCCTTTCTATTTGGGAAAGTAGATCTCCTATTGATTAACCTTTTTCTTCATATTTTAAATTTCATTTTGTTTTATTATTGCCAAATATAATTCTCCTCTCAAGTGACCTTAAATTTTGCTTTATTTGGTTAAATTACATTTCTTCAATTCAACTCATTTAAACTTTATTATTTATTGACTAAGTTTTAAAATAAATTGGCTATATTACTATCACCTATAATTCTCCACCTGTGTCCTTCACATATCATTGATTTGCTTAATTGCATCTCTTCAATATATCTCTTTTTAGCTTTATTATTTATTAATTAAATATTTAAAAAATAAATTATGTTTTTTTTGTTTTATTAATTAATAGCAATTCTAAATGATGCTTGATTTAGATGAAACAGATATCATTAGACTCGTGTTGATGAGCTTTGTCTACTTAAATATTATTTTTTATACTTTTTAATTACTTTATTTTTAAAGATTTTTCTAAGCTTTAACTATTCTTTATTTGTATGTAACTTTAAGATCAAGGAAGGTACACTTAATTCCCATAGTTTCATTGAATGCTACTTTCTTATATAATTAATATCATATCCTCAAATGTTTTGTATTGATTTGATTATATTACTATTTTAGTTTAAATTTACTCTTATTTAACCTTGACACTACTTTCATTTGGCTACATTTATTTATTTTTAGTTTTATTACGTATTTACTTAATACTAAAAAAATATTATTATTATTATTTATGCTTGCATACTTTTGTTATTAGAAATAATTCAAAATGAGTTCCTATTAAAACAAAATGGACATGTTGGAGTTGTCCTGATGAGATTTATCTTAATCAATGCTAAGTTTTGTATTTTCATAAATATTTTATGTTTTAAGGTTTATGGACATTTTACTTGGTATTTTTATTCGCATGTGATTTAAGGATCGAAGATATTGTACTCGATCTTCTTAGTGTAATGAAATTCAACATTCATTTATAGTTTGTCTCATTTTCTTTCATTTAATCTATCTAATTTTTTATATGACAATGTTATCCTAAATTTCTGTCTCTTTCACTTTAAAATTGCTTTGATTTCAATATATTACATTAATCTAACTTATCACTTTTTAAGTATATTATTTATTTACTCAATATTAAAATAATAATTTATTATTATTTATTCTTAATTTTTTTTAATAATTCATAGTAATCTAAAAAAATGTTTGTTCAACATGAAACATTGTTAACTCATACCATATTTGATGTTCTAAATTTTCTCGCATTCTATTAAAATAATAATATTTTTTATTTATGCTTATTTACTTTGGAAATTCATTATAATTTTGAACATTTGCTTTCATATTTTTAAATATTTTGTTGAGGATTTTGACAAGCTTTACATGATATTTTAATTCATATCTAATTTGATGATAAAAAAATTTACACTCAATCTTCTTATTATCTTGGAATACAACTTTCCTATATAATTTGTTGTTTTCATCAAATTCTTTTCGTTCATTTTGTTTTAATAATATGAAACCCTAATTATCCTTTTATGCGACCTTTACATCACTTTAATTTGATTATATTAATTTAATTTAACAATAATAAATAGTTGCTTAATATTAACAATTATCTATTATTATTTTCTTTTTTCGCTACTATTTATTTTGTTAATTCACTACATTGTGTGATAAAGATTACATAAACGTTGCTAGGCTCATCTTGAGATCTAACCAATTAAATATTCAATTTTACATTTTAAATCTTTTATATTCAATGGATTTGTAATTAATTACAAGGTCTTTAGATTCAAACATAATTTTACAATAAGAAAGGTTCCACTCGATCTCCTGAACATCTTCATCTATAACTTTCCTATTATTTTTTGTTTAATATATATTTAATTTATATTAAAATAATAATTTATTACAATTTGTCTTAATTTACTTTTTTAAATCACAAAAATTCCAAATATGGTTTGATTGAGATGAAATAAACATCATTTAACTCACCAGCCTTATCTTTTAAATATTCATTCTAATAAATTATTTAATATTTTATATTATATGGTGTTAACACCCTTTATGAGACATCAAGATTTGTTTCTAAATAATATACATTTAGAAACATATAAATAATAAAAAAATAGTTTTTAATATTGAGTGAATATATATTAAAGTTTAAGTGAGTCAAATTGATGCAATATTAAAAAAATAAAATTAAAGTTGATATAGAGGTCACATGTAAAGAAAATTAATGTTTTGAGGGTAATGTAACATAATAAAAAAGAAACATTTTAAGAAATGTGATGAATTATATGCAAAATTGTCTTTCCAATGTAATAAGTAGATTGACTATAACATCTTAATATATCATATCATGTATTAATCAAAATATCTCACAAAAACATTTGAAAATTATAGAAAAATCATTTAGAAATATAAAAAAAATTATTAAAATAGATAAGGTTTTTTTAGACTAGTTTTAACATCATTAGTTTCTTCCTAATGGACCTAATTTGAACTTTCAAAAAATTAACAAGCCTAAAATGTATAAATACTAGTAAAAATACTATTTAAATGTTACATAAATGTATTATAAATCTCAAATTAGATAGATTGAAGAAATATAATATAAAAAATGAAAATGATTAAAAAGTCTTAAGTGGCATGATTTAGAATAAAATACTACTATAACAAAGTCAAGTTAAAATTTTAAAGAAATAAGAAAAATTGAATGAGAAATTTGAAGTGTAGCAATCTTTATAGTCAAATATGTATCAATCAAAATGTCTTATAATGCATGAATAAAATCTAGAAAAAGAATTATTTAAAAAAATTAAATTAAATATTTAATTAGATAGAATTCATGTGAGAAGTCCAAAATGTTTATTTTTCTTTTATCACATCTTTTCTGTAATTATTACAAATTACCATTATAAATAGGTATAGATAGTAATGAAGTACTAAAGTATTATGTTAATACATATTAAAGCTAAAATGGCATAAATTGAAGCTATTTAGCATAGAAAATCAAAGGCATATAAATGAATACACCTGAGAAGATTTATTGTTAATTATTAATATAATCAAATAAAACAAAAGTATATTCAAAAAATGAGTTAAATTATGAAAAAAACGTTGAATTCAAAAACACTATGGTAAGTGAGCTAAGAATTCTGGAATGATAAAAAATGTATGAATCAAAATATGTAACCAAGTGCACCAAAACAAGAAAAATAAAATTCTTAAAAAATATTTAAATAAACATTTAATTAAATAGAATTCATCTACATTAATATAACCAAGTTATTTTCATCAAAATCAAACTTGTTTTAGAGTTATGACATATTACAAATTTAATATGCAAATATTAATAATATAAATTATTATTTTAATTTTAATAAAAAAATATAATATGGTTGAAATGAGATGAATTGAAGTAATGCAATATAAAAACATCAAATAGATTTCTTGGTGACATGCATAGATAATTATTGTGTTATGATATCATAAGCAAATGAGAAGGAAATATTTGAAGAAATGTTATAAATTGTTGGAGAAAGTTGCATTTCATGACACTTGGTAGCTCAAATCCTTGGAAAAAGTATTTAGAAATAAAAACAATAATTACATAAAGGTCATGAAGATGTTTCCAATGATGTTTGTTTTGCTCAATTGGGCGTCATTTGGATTTTAGGGTCATAAGAGTTGTAATTTTGAGTTACACAATAGCATGACTAAGTTAAAGATAAAAATAGCAATGAATGTGACAAGTTGTACAACAATGGTGCACTCCAAGAATATGAGATATTGAGTTACACAAAATGAAATTAAATTTCAATTAATGGATACGAGTTTAAATGTCTCCTAAAGTTTCCCAAAATACTAAAAAATGAAATATGTAAACACATAAAAAGAAATATTTAATTATTTTCATGACATCAAAATTACTCCAACAATGCTTATTTCGTCATGAATAGCCATGTTTCAAGTTACTTTAAGTTGCCTTAGTAAATAAACATAAATATTAATAAATTAATATTTTAAATTTAAGCAATAATATATTAAGGGGAATAAGATAAATTAATGGAATATAAAGTTACAAAATCAAGCACCAATAAAGCTCATTTGAGATGAGAAATATTGCTTCCTAGTAACATAATAAATTCTAACTACAAAATTTAGAAAATAAATTATATTAGAAAGTTTTATTAAAAATACCAAAGAGATAAAGTGTAACATCTTTGACCAAAATGTTATTGATAAACAAAAATGTTTCTTAAATTGAACCAAAATCAAGGAAAATAAATTCTTTTAAAATATAAAAAATGAATATTTAATTATGTAGAGCTCTTTGATAAAAGTCTAATAAAGTCTGTCCTTCCTAAATCAGACCTCATTAGAAATATGGGGAATTACAATAGTTAAATGAGCATAAATAATATTAAATTTTTATTTCAATATTAAATAAATATAAATTAAAGATAAAATGAAATGAATTGAAATAATTTTATGTCACTAAGTTAAAATGATGTAAAAGTCACACAAAAGAGAATAAATGTTCAACGATAATACAAATAATTCAAAATTAAAATTTGGAAGAAATGATATAAAAATCAAGGTAAATTTACTTTCCAAGATACTACGGAGGTCGAGTTCAATATCCTCAATTATTATATTTTGAACAAATTCAGATAGTTTGAAAAATAGGTGAAATTCTTAAGACGCTAAAAATTTAAAAGTATATAATTAAATACATTAGATAGAGCTCGTCAAAATCAACCACAGCAACATTTGTTTATCTCAACCAGATCTCATTTGCAATTACTTGCATTACAACAAAATATAAGCATAAAATCTAATAAATTATTATTATTGTGTTAAGTAAATATTTACTAAATCTAAAATAAGATAAATAATAAAAATGAAATATAACCAAATCAAAGTTATGTAAGGCTCACATGAGAGAAGAATTAGAGTTTAATTATAATGTAACCTAATGAAAATAAAATTTAAAAAATTAGATAACTTATATGAAAAAGTTGCATCTTAAGATACTAAGGAGATTGATTCTAACATCTTTTATCATCAAATAAAACTAAAATTCAAAACCCTCATAAAATAAGCCAAAAACAAAGATAAAAATATATTTTAAAAATATAAAAATAAATATTTAACAACATAGAGCTCATTTAGATGACTCTAATAACATTTGTTTCATTTCATTGGATCAAATTTGGAATTAATAGAAATAAATAAAACGTAAATAAAAATTTTATAAATTAATTATATGAAGTAAACAAATGTTAAATTTGGAATTAGAAAATATAACAAAAACAAAACATGTAATGGTCATACAAGATGAGAGTTTGAATAATATATACAAAGAAAAATGAAAAGTCTAAAAATTAAGAATATTGAGTGGAACATCATTAACTGTGGAATTATATTCAACTTGAAATGTTTCATAACTTTTGCCAAAACCATAGAATTCGAAAATTTATAAAAAGAATATTTAGTTGGATGAAACTAATCAAGATGACTCAAAGGAAAGTTGTTTCATCTTAATCAGACTTATTTGCAATTTTTACAAATTAACAAAATAAATTAACATAAAAAATATTTTTTAATGTTAACTAAATATTTATTAAAGTTGAAATGTCTTAATTAAAGCAATGAAATGTTGCCAAACCATGATTAGTAGATTTCAAGTTGAAAACTAATATGACCAAATCAAAGCACAACATTTGATAAAAAGTAGTAAATTTTAAAGGTAAGAAGCATTTTAAAAATAAAGGAACATCATAAAACATTAAATCATGTATAAATAAAAATTTCTACCAAAGATTGCAAAAACATTAGAAAATAAAATATTTAAAAATAAAAAATAAAATATTTAACTTAGTAATGCTCTTCGAAATGAGCACTACAATGTTTGTTTTATCTCGCTCATACCTAATTTGACATAACTACAAATTAAGGAAATAATTGAATATAAATAATTAATTTTTAAATTTTAATAAATATATATTAAAGTTGAAATGAAATAAATTGAAACAATCATGAAAGCAAATAAAAGTAATCTAAGTCTTACTGGATAAGGTATTAAAGTTTCATTGTATTGTGTCTAAATAAAAATAAAAACATCAAAAAAAGTGTGATAAATTGTTAAGAAAATTTACAACAAAAGATACTAAGCACCTGAGGTATAGCAATCTCAATGATAAAATGAGGAATGAAATCTCCTTCAAACCAACAAAAAATCCTAGAAAATATAACATTTAAAAATATAGAAATAAATATTTAGCTGGATAAATCATTTCTAGATAAGTCCAATAATGATTTATTCAACTTGACTGATCTCATTTTTTATAACAATTAATTATAAATATAAGATATAATATATAACAACAAATTAATATTTTAATATATATTAAATAAATTATAAAACTTAAACGAGATAAATAAAAGCAATGTAATATAATAAAATAAAAGAATAGTAACGTTCATGTTCGAGATGAATTGGAGTTAAAAATAACGTAAATAATTTAATAAAACTTATTTTGAGAAAAATGGTAAAGTATAAGCAAATTTGGCTATCTATGATTCTAAGGAGATCTATTATAACATCCTTGATCATCAAATTTAGTATGAATCAAATTTATAATAAAAAGAATAGAAAAAGATTTGAATCTAAAGTAGATGAACAAATATAAAAATTAATATTTAATTTGATAAGGCCGGTCAAGGACACTCCAACGACATTTGTTTTTTTTTTTTTGTATACTAGGCCTCGTGTTGAATTCCTACAAATTACAAAAGAAATTAAACATAAAAATAAATTATCTCTTTTATGTTAATTAAATATATATTAAAGATAAAAGAAGAAAAATTAAGGCAATGTAATATTACAAAAAATGGCTATGTAAAGGTAACATGAGAGAGGTGTTTGGATTCCAAACTAATATCAAAAGATCAACGAAAAACAATTGAAGAAAAATTTGACAAATTTCATAAAAAATACAAAATCGATGATTTTTTTTATTGATTTATTGTGTTACTTAGAGTGAAACGTTCTCATAAAATATGTCTTAATTCTTAATTTTTTTTGTTAGGTTATAATGCTATGAGACTCCAAATCTCTTATCGAGTATCCTTTATATCTTTTTTATTTTATTATGTCATACTACTTCATTTTATGTGATTTTAGCTTTTATATAACTCTTCTAAATATTTAGATAATAGTTTGTTATTATTTATACTCTTTTACTTAAGTTTAAATAATTTTAGCTTCTTTATATATTAACATAAAATTAAAATTATACTTTTTTAATTTCTAAAGTTTTGAATTTTGTAATTCATAGTAATTTTGAATGTGGTTCAATCAAAATCATCTTTGGACATGCTCGATTGGCTCTATAAAATGAGATCTTTATGTTTATATTTTAAAAATTTTATTTTCTAGGGACTTCTTAAGCTTAACAAGTCATTTTGATTTGTACCTTATTTAATGGTCGAGTATGCCATTATCGATTCCCTATTTATCTTGATATGCAACATTAATTTGCAAACTTTTAATTTCTTCAAATTTGTGGCTTTGATTTTGTTGGAATGCTATATATTTGTTATTCATTTGTCTTGGGACCCTTGCTTGTCTTTGTTTTGATTTTCTTACATTGTTATAATTGATATCATTTTAACTTTAGTGTAAATTTACATAATATTTGAATAATATTTTATTATTATTTACATCTATTTAATTTTATAATTCTTAATAATATAAAATCAATTGCAATTTAGTGAAGAGAAACATCATTGTACTCATCTAGTTAAGCAATATCTTGTAAATATTCACCTTTATAATTTAAATAATTGTAATTTCTATAATTTTGTCACATTTTGTGATGTATTTTTATTAGTATATCTATTAATCATTAAGTAAATTACACATGAAGTGTTTAACATCATGAAATGCAAATTTTCAAACTATTTATCTTATTTTCTTTAAATGTTTCACATTAATTTTATTTTATTGATATGAAACTCGAATTATCCTCTTATTTAATTTTTATATTGATAAGATTTGGTCATACTAAAATACTTCATATCATTTTTTATTCTAGTTTAATACATATTTAAATATTAAAAAATAAATGATTGTTATTTATGTTATTTATTTTATATAATTCATAGTAATAACAAACGACATTCGATGAAGATGAAATATACATTGTTCAAGTCATCTCAACAAGCTCTATTAAATTAAATCTATATATATGTTGTTATTATTGAAGTAAAACTTTATTATTTTTTATCCTAGTCATTGTTATTCACAAGTCATTCCAAATAAGATTTGATAGAAAGTGAAACAAAAATCATTGAACTCATATATACGACATATATCAAATTGCATATTCATCTTTGTTCCTTTAAATAATTTAATTTTGATAGTATTAGTATGTTTAAAGAGATAATTCAATCTATACATGACAGGGTGGTTGAAAATATTACATTTAATCAATCTATTATCATGTAATACAACTTTCAATTACAATTTATCTCATTTCTTAAAATTTACATCACATTGATTTTGTTATTCTATATTCCTTTAATTTATGTCATTTTGAGTTTAATATATATTTACTTTACACTTATATAACACTTACCTATTACTTGTGATAATGTATATTTTGTACTCATTGTAATTCTAATTTTTTTAATGATTTGTAAAAAAAAATTTGATTTCTAACAAATTTGACATTCGAGGATGTTACACTTGATATCTTGAGTATCTTGGAATTCAAATTCCATTAGAAATCAACTCATTTTCTAATAGAGTTTATTTGATTTGTTTTAAATATAAAACTCTCATACTCTCTTGTGATCTTTACATTATTTTTATATAAATACATTATATTTCTTTAATTCATTTAACTTCAGCTTTAATTTGTATTTTCTTAATTATAAGCTCATAATTTTTTTTAATTATTATTTTTTACGTTGGTAGCACAAAGAATTACAAAAGAGGTTTGATTAAGATAAAAAAAACTTTGTTAAACTAGCCTCAAGGAGCTCTATCTTATAAAATATTCATTTTGGTTAATTTTAAATATTTATTTTGTATGATTTTTTTTCTTTTTATAAAAAAGTTATGAAGATAAATCTAATAATGTTTGTTTTATCTTGATTGGAACTTGTTTAGAATGTTATGAATTATTGAAGTTAAAAAGTAAAAATGTAATAAATTAATGTTTTGAAAATATATTAATATATTTCAAATCTTAAAAGAGATAAATTGAAGAAATGCAATATAACCAAATAAATATGTTGAAAAGATCACTTAAGAGGAGAATTAGAGCTCAATAAAAATTTAACTAATCAATAAAAAAATATTGATGAAAAATGATAAACTCTACAACAACGTTGCATTTCAAGATTGAATGTAATATGTTGAACTATAAAATCAAGAATAAATCAATACTTATAGTAAATCATATTGAAACTTTTTCAAAAAATAAAATTGTTAAGAAAAATGAGAAAAGAATATTTAATTAGCTTAAGCTCTTTCAAACAAGTCCAACAACTAAAATAAGAATAAAAAATACTAAAAATAATTATCTTAAAATGATGAAATTTTAAATAAAAACTAAAATGAGATAAATAGAACTAACATAACATAACAAAACACATGTGATGCAAATGTCACATAAGGCGAAGCTTAGAATATCATAGCAATACAACTAAATAAAAGAAAAAAATTGAAGAAATCTAATAAATTGAATGAGAAAGTTGCTTTCCTTGATACCTAAGAGATCTAGTACATCCATGATCATCAAATTCAAACAAACAAAAATTTCTAAACAAGCCTACCGAAATGTTTGAAACAAAATATTTAAAAATATTTAAATAAATATCTAAATTGATACAGTTCATTAAAATCGATCCAACAATGTTTGTTTTAACTCTATCAAATCTCATTTGAGATTACTCTGAATTACCTTAGCATCTATATATAAAAAAAACAACTTATTATTTAATGTTAAAGTAAATATATGTTAAAATTGAAATGAGATAAATTGAAGTAATATAACCTAAATAAATCAAGGAGATTTAAAGCTTATAAAGATGATATTTAGGGCGGCATAGTAATATAACAATATTAGAGAAAAAACTTCGATAGAATAGGATATGTTGCATTGTAAATTGCGATCCCAAATAAAAAGATGACCGAATGTAACAACTTCAATTATCAAATCATCAAAAAGCAAATATTTCTTACAAAGAGTGCCAAACCCATAAAAGAAATTTTAACTTATAGAACAAAATGTATATTCAACTTGATAGTGACCATCGACACTACACCAACTATATTTGTTTTATCTCCTTTGATATGAGTCAAAATTATGATGAATTTCTTAGATAAATAAGCAAAAATAGCAATGAATTCATATTTTAGTATTTATTAAAAATATAATAATATTATAGTGAGATCAATTGAAGTGATGCAATGAACTAAAGGAATGCTACGTAAAGGTCACAATAAAATAGATTTAGAGTCAAACAAAAATAAAACCATTTCAAAGAAAAAATTTTGAAAAAATAATATATATTATATCAAAAAATAACAATTCGAGATACTAATTAGATCAAGTGTGGAACCTTGATCATCAAATTTGATATAAATCAAAATAAGAGATAAATCATAAAAACTTAGAAAATAAAATATTTAAAAATACATAAAATAGATGGAGCGCATCAAGATAAATCCAACAACATTTTTTTGTCTCAATCAAATTACAATTTAAATTACTTTCAATTATCAAATTAAAAAAAATGAATAATACAAAAAATGAAATTTTGATATTACTTAAATTTATGTCAAAGTTGAAAAATATTAAACTCAAATAATTTAATATAACCAAATAAAGAATTATTAAAGGACATGCAATAAGGGTATTAGAGTTACTTAGCTATATATCTAAATCACAATAAAAGTTCTGAAACAATGAGATAAATTGTAGGGTGAAGCAACATTCCATGATACTAAGGAGGTTAAGCATAGAATCCTCAATTATCAAATATGGTACCAATTAAATTGTCATGTAAAATAGTTAAAACCTTAGAAAATAAAAATATTTTAAAAAACAAAAGTGAGTATTCGATCGATAGATCTCCTACAGATGTGTCTAATGCATTTATTTTATATTAATTGGAATTGGTTTGAAGTTACTTAAAATTATTAGAGAAAATATTTTATAAATAACAATTAATTATTGAGTTTATTTTTAATAAATATTTAGTAAAGTTGGAGTAAGTTAGCTTGATGCTACATAATATGTCTAAATCAAAGAGAAAAAGGGTGACATGGGAGGAGAATTATTGTTCCATAGTAATATAAGTAGATCTAAGATTGCATGAGAATGTTGGATTACAATAATCTAAAAAGGTTGAGTTTAATACCCATAATCATTAAATCATGTAAAAAAAAGAAATGTTTTGTAAAATAATGAAAACTCTTACAAAATAAAATAAATAAAAATATGGTAATGCTTATTTAATAGGATACATCTAATCAAGATGAATCCAAGAGAATTTGTTACATATTATGAGACCTGTTTTACATTTACAATCAATTTCTAAATTAAACAAGAAAAATAAAAATTAATAATTATATATTAAAGTTGAAAAAACATAAATTGAAATAGAGTAATATAACTAAAGCAAAACAATATATGGCCGTCCGATAAGAGAATAAAGGTTAATAACAACTGATCTAAAGTAGAAAACATTAATAAATGTGTAGAATTACATGAAAACGTTGCATTAAAAGATAGTTAAGTGTACGATGTGCATCATTCTAGATCACAAAAGTAGGCACAAATTAAATAGTCTTACAAAGTGTGTTAAAACATAAAAAATAAATTTATAAAAAACTTTAAAATAAATATTTAAATAGATAGAGTTTGTCAAGATAAATTAGATGATATTTTTTCTAGTCCAAATAAAAATAAATTATTCTTTTTTATAAAGTTGAGGTATATATTAAAAAAATAAGTTAGAATGAAGTATACTATAATATAACTAAATGAAAGCGACATAATAGATACATGAGAGAGGATTAGAGTTACATTGTTAATTACTAAATCGATGTGAGAAATTTTGAGAAAGTAAGTAAATTGCACCTAAAAGTAATGTTAGAGTTATCAAGTTTAACATCCTCAACTATTAAATAATGTTTAAATGAAAATTCTTGTTATGCATATTAAACCCAAGAAAATAAAATAATTTAAAATTACAAAAATGAATATTTAATTGAAAGTGATCATCAAGATGAGTGTTAGCTTATCTTAATCAGCCCTTGTTAGGAATAGCTATAAGTTACTAAAGTAAGCAATCAAAAATAATATTAAACTATTATTTTTATATGAAGTAAATATATAATAAAATTGAAATGAGATAAATTGAAGTAACATAATATAGCAAAATTAAAGTGATTAAAAAGTTATTAGAAATAATAATTAGAGTTACATAATAATATAACCAATTCAAAGATAAAATATTTAATGAAATAAATTCTACAAAAAATTTACAATAAAAAATACTAAAGGGGCTGAGGTTAATAGCATTAGTCATTCAAGAAGGTTTGAGGCAAATCTAATGAATAAGCAAGGCAAAAAAATAGAAACTAAATTACTTGGAAGCATAAAAATAAATTTGCATTTGGGAACAGCTCATTGAGGCAAATCTAATGACATTTGCTTTGACTTGATGAGAACTCATTTGGAATTATTATGAATTACAAAAATAGATAACAAAAAAATATGAAATTTTTATTTTAATATTATGTAATATTGGATTTAAAAATAAATATTACAAATAGAAGAAATGTTGTATGCAAAGTCAAAGTTTTGCAAAGATCACATCATAAGAGCTTTAAAGTTATATGGTGACATAGACAATTCAAAGAAAAATATTTTGAGAAATAAGATAAATTATATAGGAGAGTTACAGTCAGAGATACCAAAATGATTCATGGTGTATTCCCTAATCATCAAATGTGTTATGAATCAAATTTTCTTTTAGAACATACAAAAATACAAGAAAAGAAATTATTTAGAGATATAAAAATGAATATTTAATTTGGATAGAGCTTAGTGATACATGTTCTTAAACATATGCTTCCAGTCAATCAAACCTCATTTGGAGTTTCTACAAATTACAAAAGTATGTAAACATAATTAATATTAAATTATTATTCATGTATATGGGAAATAATTATTAAATAAAATTATATAAATTAAACGAATATAACATAATTAAATTAAAGTTATGCAACAAGAAGTGATTTTTAGTTAAAATATAATATAGCCATATAAAAAAAATATTTGAAGTAATATGAAACTAAATGAGATAGTTGCTTTCCAAGATGCTAAATAAAATAAGACAATAATTAAAAATATCAAAATGAATATTTAATTAGGTTAGCTCAATGAGATGTCTCTAGTGATCTTTATTTCACCTAAATGGGACTTCATTTAGAAATTTATTTAATTACCACATTAAATAAGTATAGATAATAATAAATTATTATTTTAGTTGTGAGTATTTCTAAGTTAAAGCTAAAATAAAGTAAACTGAAGCAACATAATACAAACAAATCGAAGTGATGAAATGGTAATTTCTGACGTTATTATACAATAATGCTAATTTGAGATTAATTAAAGTAAAACAATGTAACCATATCAAAGATTAGCAAATGTCATACAAGGGATATTTAAAATCAATTAGTAATATAACTAAATCAAATGAAGCTATTTGTCAAAATTGAACAAATTGAATGAAAAAAGCAACATTCTAAAGAACTATTGAAATTAAGAGCAACATTTGTTAACTTTACATTAGGTTTGAATGGAAATGCCACCTAATGCGAGAAAACATCAAAACATAAAATGTTATAAAAAATATTAAAATTTAATTTGATAGAGCTCTTTGAGTTTACTTGAATGCATTTGTTTCATCTCCATCAAATGTCATTTAGAATCATAAAAAATGAATTATAATTTTAATATTTACAAGAGATATAATAAAATTTAAATGTCTTAAATTGAAGCAATTTATTGTAATTAATTAAAGGGCAATTATTGTCATGTTTGAGGAGAATTAGTGTAACATATTAATAAAACCAAACCAAGGAAAAATTTTAATGAAATTAGGTAAATTGTAATGAGAAAGTTGCAATCAAAAATACTAGGAAGATTGACTTAAACATGCCCAATCATTAAATAAGGCCCAAATCAAAGTATATAATAAAACATATCAAAACCCAAGAAAAAAGAATATTTAAAAATATAGAAAAAAAATGAATTAGATAAAGTTCATTAAGGTTATTCAAATGGCATATGTTTTGCATCAATCATACTATGTTTAAAGAATTTGTGAATTGCAAAAAATAAATAATCATAAATTATTTCTTAAATATTATGTATATCCAAATTAAAGTTAAAATAATATAATTTACAGTAATAAAATACAACTAATTTCAACTAATGTAATAGTCACACAAAAGAGGATCTGCAGTCAAATAAAAATTTAACCAAATCAAGGGGAAAAGTTTTGATAAATAAGAATAATCATAAGACAAAGTTGAATTCTAGTATACTAAACAAATCAAGTGAAAAATTCTTAATTGTGAAAAATGTTTCCAATGAAAATATCACATAAAACAAGTAAAAACATAAAATATACATATATAATATATATAAATCACAATAAAAATTTAAAGAAATGACAAATTATTTAAGAAAGTTGTGTTCCAAGATAGTAACAAGATTTAGTGTAATATCATCTATGAATAAATAAGGCTTGAAAGGCAATGAATTAAAACCATGACATAACATTAAAAAGAATTTTTTAAGAAAATAATAAAATTTAATAGTTAATTAAATATTCTTTTAGTATTTTCTAAAAATTTATTTCAACTTGATCAAAATAAATTTAGAATTATGATGGATTACTATAATAAACATTAATAAATGGTAATAAATTATTAATTCGATATAAAATAAATATATAACTAAGCCAAGATGAGATAAGTTAAAGTAATATAATACAACAAAATTGAGTAAAATATAATTTCACATGATAAGAGATATAGAGTAACATAGAAATATAACAAAATAAAAGAAAGACATTTGAATAAACATGATAAATTGTAAATGAAGGCAATATTAAAAGATACAAAGAAGATTGTGTAACATTTTTTTATTGTTAGATCAGGTATCATTTGAAATGCCTAACAAAGAGTAGAAAAATATTGAAATATACGATGTTTAAAGTTATAAATTTTAAAGTTTAATTTGATAGAGCTCGTTGTGTTTACTTGAATGACTTTTGTTTCATCTTGGTCAAATGACATTTGGCAGTATTGTTAATTAAAATGATGACCAAGAATAAATATAATGAATTATTATTTTAATTTAAATTTAATAGAAAATAAAATTGAAATGAGATGAATTGAAGCAATTCAATATTACAAAATGAAAGTGTTATAGATGTCACATAAGAGAATATTTAGAATGCTATAGTAATATAAGCAAATAAATGAAAAACTTTCAAATAATTAGAAAACTTGAATAGAAATTTGCATTAAAATATGCTAAGAAGATCGAATGAAATATCTATGATCATTAAATAAGGAACAAGTCATACTACACTATAAACCATGCAAAACACTTAGAAAAAAGAATATTTAGAAATTTAGAAATTAATATTTCATTGGATAGAGCTCGTTAAGATGACTCCAATGGCATTTGTTTTTCTTTAATTAGACCACATTAAAAATTTTTGTTAATTGCCAAAAATAGATAACCATAAGTGATAAGAATTTATTTTTAAATATTGAGCATATATAAATGAAAGCTAAAATTGCATAAATTAAATCAATGCAATACAACTAAGTTAAAATAATGTAAAGGTCATATAAGAGGTCTACAATTCTTTAAAAACATAATAAACTCAAAGTAAAAACTTTGAATGAACGAGATAAATGGCATGACAAAGTTGTATTCGAGGACACTAAATAGATTAGGTTTAACATACTCAATAGTCAAAAATAGTTCTAATCAAAATATCTCATAAAAGATGCCAAAAGTTTTAAAACAAAAACTTTAAAAATATAAAAATTAATATTTCTTGTTTAGTTCTCATCAAGATATCTTCAATAACATTTGTTTTTGTCTTAAACTAACCTTGTTTGGAAATAACAATTAATGTAAATAAAAATAAAAAATAATAAATTAGTAGTTTAATATTAAGTAAATGTATATTAAGATTGAGATGAGATTAATAAGGCCAACATAATATTTTCAAATGAAAGATTTACATGCTAATATAACCAAATAAAAGCAAAAGCTTTTAAGAAATGACATATTATATAGAAAAGTTACATTCTAAGGTACTAAGGGGATCGATTATATCATTATCGATGGCTAAATTAGGTATGAATTGAAATGATTTGTAAAGCATGCCACTAGTGCTTTCAGGGTATATTTAAAATGTTTATTTTGTCTTCAATAGATCAACTCTAGATTTATAAAAAATTTAGAAAGCAAATAATCATAAATAGTCATAAGCCATTATTTTAATAAAAAAATAAATATATTTTAAATCTATAATGACATAAATTAAAGAAATGTAATATAACCAATCATAGCAATTTGTATCTCATATAAGAGAAGATATACACTTAATAGAAATATAACAAAATTATAGAAAAATGTTTGAAGAAATGAGATAAATTATAGAAGGGAGTTTTTTCAAAGAAACTAAGGTGGTCAAGTGCAATGTTAATGAATATCAATTCATGTATGATCTCAAATTTTCGGCATAATGTAGCAAAAAGATGGATAATAAATTTTTTAAATTTTTACAAATAAATACTTAATTTGATATAGTTCATGAAGATGACTCAAAAAAACTTATTTCAACTCTATCAAACCTCATTTAAAATTACTAGGAATTATGAAGGTTTATTATAATAAATTAGAAATTATTATTTTAATAATAAGTAAATATATAGAAAAATTAAAATAAGATATTTTGAAATAATGAAATAATACCAAATCAAAGACATGTAATGGTCACACGATAATAGATTTTGAGTCTAGTAATAATATAATAAAATCAAAGTAAAAATATTTAAAAAAATGAGATAACTTATATGCGAAAGCTTAATTCCATGATATTAACAAGATTCAATGTAACATCCTCTATCATCAAATTAAGTACAATTAAAAATGACATCTTTAAAGTACCAAAACACTAAAAATTAAAATATTTGAAATTATAAAATATAAAAGTTTATTTGTTTTATATTGATTAGATGTCATTTGTAATTGATATGAATTATTGAAGTAAACAAGCATATATAATAATAAAATATTATTTAAATGTCAAATAAATATATAATAAAATTAAAAAGGGATAAATTAAAGCAATTTCGAAGTACATGGTAATATTATTAAATCAAGGCAAAACATTGTGAAGTTGAATAAAAATCATTCAAAAATTACATTCCAAGATGTTAAAGTGTTTGAATGAAATATACTTGATCATCAAACTAGGAACAAATTGAACAACATTGTAATGATCTAAATATCATAGAAAAAATAATATTTAAAAATATCAAAATGAATATTTCATTTGGTAGAGTTCATCAAGATGACTTTAGTGATATTTATTTTACCTCAACTAAACCTTCTTAAGAACTATTACAAATTAAAAAAATAAACAATAATAAAAATATTATTTAAATATTGAGCATATCTAAATTGAAGCTAAAAAGATCACAATTGAAGTGACATAGTATAGCAAAATAAAAGTTATATAGCAAACAAATCAAAGCAATGTAGTGGTCACATATAACAAGATTTAGAGTTTCTTACAACAAGAATATTATCCCAAGATGCTAAGGTGATAATGTAACATCCTCAACTGTGAAATATAAAACCAATAAAAAAGTCTAACAAGATATGCCTAAACTTTTAAAAAATTAAAAATATTAAAAATATTAAAAATTAATGTGTACTTGGAAGGATCTAATCTTGTCATGTCCCACAACATTCGTTTTATTTCGATCAGATAACATTTGGAATTATTATCAATCACTAAACTAAACGAGCATAAATAGCAATAAATTTTTAATTTATTATTATATAAGTATATTTTGAAGTTGAAATGAGATTAATTGAAGAAATGTAATAAAACAAAATCATAGTATTGTAGATGTTACACGGGAAAAATCTTGATTTAAATAGAAAATTAGCCAAATCAAAACAAAACAAATTGAAGAAATAAGATATCTTCGAGTGGAAACTTGCATTCTGATATTCCTAGGAGATTGACTACGCAAATCAAATACTAATCAAAATGTGATGTAAATCATCCAAAAATCTTGGTAAGTAAAATATTTATATATATATATGAATAAATGTTGTATTAGAAGAAGCACATCAAGATTCATTGAATGATCTTTATTTTGACTTGATTGAAGATTGTTATAATATTAATTAAATTTATTCTTATATTGAAGTGAGATAATTTGAAGCAATATAATATACCAAAAATAATTACATGTAAAGATCACACAAGGGGAGATTTAGAGACAAATAGAAACTTAGCTAAATCAAAGCAAAGGAGTAGAAGAATTGAGTTAAATTATTCTAGAATGTTATGATACATGATACTATTGATATCTATTGTAGTATTTTCAATCATCAAATTATACAATACGAAATGGCTCGTAAAGTATGAACCTCAAAAATAATTATTTAAAAATATGAAGTTAAAATTTAATTTGAAATAGCTCATTGAGACCAATAAAAAAACATTTGTTTCTTCTTAGTCAAACCTCATTTGTAGTTACAACAAATTATTAAAATAAATGAGCATATTCAATAAAAAATTTATTATTTTAATATTAAAAAAATATGTATCAAAGTTGAAATTTGATAAATTCAAGTAATGTGATATAACAAAATCGAGTGTTGTATAGGCCTCACGAGAGAAGATTTAGAGTTACATAATAATATAACTAAATCAAGAGAAACTTTTCAATAATTTTGATAAATAATTCTAGAAAGCTTTATTCCAATGTACTAAAGAGAATAAATCAAACATCCTTAATCACCTGATATGGTACATTGTAAGTGCATCATAAAATAGGCCAAAACTTTAGAAAATAAAACATCAAAAATATAAAATGAATATGTTTTGATAGAGCTCATCATGAAGGGCCAAATGAAATTTTTTTGTCTATTTCAAACAACATTTCTAATTATTTATTAATTGATAAAGTAAATAAGCATAGAAATGGTAAATTATTTTTTTAATAGTGTACTTATACATTAAAGTTAAAATTTTGTAAAACAAAATAGTGTATAACAAAAACATCAAAGAATTTTAATTGTTACGTAAGAGAAGATGTAGAGTTATATAGAAATATATCCAAATAAAAAGAAAACATTTGTAGAGAGTCATAAATTGTGCTAAAATGTTGCATTCCAAATTGATAAAGAATTCAAGTGTAACATAGTTACCTGTCATGTATGATGCCTACAAAAATATCTCATTAAGTATGCCAAAACATAAAATGCAAAAATTTTAAAATATTAAAATTAATATTAATATGTATAAAACTCATTGGGAATTGTGAATTAATGATTGTTTCACCTTGATTGAATCTCATTTTAATTTATTGCTGTGACCAAAAAAATAATCATAGATAAAAGAACTATTATTTTAATTTTAACTAAACATATATGAAAACTAAAAAGAAATAACATGAACCAATGCAATATTCTAAAATTAAGGAGATGTATATTCCACGTGGAACTAATTTATGACATAGTATTACAGCCAAATCAAAATGAAACATTTATAAAAATGAGACAAATTGAATTTGAAAGTTGCACTCCAATGTAGTAAAAAGACTGACAATCACATCTCCATTCATTAATCAAGAATGAATTAAGAGGCCTCATCAAATTTGCCAAAACATTAGAAACTAAACTTATAAAAATGTAAAAAGAGAGAGTTAATTAGATAGTACTTCTCTACACATGTCCTATGACATTTATTTCTTCTTGATCAAACAATGTTCGTAATTATTGGGACTTATCAAAAAAAAAAAGCATAAATATTAATAAATTATTATTTTAAAATAATTAAACATGTACAAAATTTAATATTAAATAAATTCAAACAATGTAACAACATAATTAAAGACATGTAAAATTTATGTAAGAGGATATATGGAGTCAAATAGTATTAAAAGAAAAGGAAAAAAGCTAAAGGAATAACATAAATTGCTTGGGAATGAATCATTCAAAGATACTAAGAGATTGAGTGTAACATTGTCATTTATCAAATTATGTATCATTCAAAATAACTTCCAAAGAATGCTAAATTACTATGAAATAAAAATGTTTAAAATTATAAAAATTAAAGTTTCTTTTGAGATAACTAATTCAGACTAGTCAAATAACATTTGTATCATCTTGATCAGACCTCCTTTGATGTAATTATGATAAATAAATTTAATATCCATAATTAATAAAAAATATTATTTTAATAATAAGAAAATACATAATCAAATAAAGATGAGATAAATTAAAGTATTATAATATATCTAAATAAAACAAATTCAGATAAATGTCACAAGAGAGATGATTTAGTTTTACATAATAGTATAACAAAATTAAAGCAAAAACTTTTATGTAATTAGGTAAATTGAAAAACAAAGTAGCATTTTAGGATACTTATGAGATCAAATGAAATATCATCAATTAATAAATCTAGTATAAATCAAAGTGTCACATAAAGCATGCTAATCCAAATATAATAAAGTATTTAAAATTTTTTAAAAAAGATGTTTTATTAAATAGAGCCCATCAAGATGATTTCAATGACATTCATTTTAACTCTATGGAGCCATGTTTGGAATTAATTTTAGTTAGTAAGATAAATTAGCACAAATAAATTATTATTATAATTTTTAGTAAATATAAATTAAAATTAAAAATGAGATAAATTGAAGTAATGGAACATAACAAAATAAAACCAATATAGATATCACATAAGTTAATATTTAGAGTTACATTATGATATGCTCTAATTAAAGCATAATAGTTTACAAATTAAGATAAATAATTAAGAAAATTAGTGCTTCAAGATGCCAAAAATAATGAGTGTAATATCCTCTTTTGTTAAATGTAGTACAATAAAAAAATATCATAAAGTATGCAAATCACCAACAAAGTAAAATATTTAATTACATTAAATAAATTTAATTAGAAGGATTCCATCTAGATGAGTCCAATGTTGTACATTTTGTTTCAATAAGACCTCATTTCGAATTACTACATCTAACAAAATTAAATAAGCATACATATTAATAATAATTTATTTTTTCATAATATATAAATTGTACCAAATTGAAATAAGATAAATTGAAGAAATGTTACATAACTACATCTAGGTGATGTAAAGGTCACAGAAGAGGATATTTGAAGTTACATTATTATACAATCAAATAAAAGTAAAAATTTTGAAAATCTACATCATCACATTAAGTGCAAATTAAAAGGTCTCTTAGTGCATGCAAAATCTCTAAAACTATTAAACATTATAAAAGTTATTATTTAGTCAGATAGAGCTCATCAAGATGAATCAAGTAATAGTTTTCAATGATGACAAAACTTAATTTATAATTTCTACTAGTGATCAAATTAAATAATCATAAATAGTAATAATTTATTACTTTAATGTGGAGTAAATGTAAAAAAGATTTGAAATGAGATAAATTTAAGTAATATGGTATAACCAAATCAAAATAATGTAAAGTTAAAGAGAGGAGATATATAGTTACATGCTAATGTAACCAAATCTAAGTGAAAGTTTTGAAGAAATATGATAAGAAGATCTAGTTTGACATCATTAATTACCAAATCTACTACCAAAGCAAATGTAACATAAAGATAGCCAAATAATATGAAATAAAAAAATTTAAAATATAAAAATTAATATATATTTGGATGAAGCTCACCATGACTTGTTTAATAATGTTTATTTCATCTCAATCAGACCTTGTTTGCATTTAATATAATTACCAAAGTTAATAAGACTAAATTATAACAAATTGATAGTTTAATATTAAGTAATGATATATTAAAATTATAATCAGATAAATCAAAGAAATGCAATGTTATCATGTTAAAAAGATATAAAAGACACATGAGAGGATAGTTGTTGTTGCATAGCAATATAACCTAATCAAAAGAAAAACATTGAAAAAATGTTAAATATTATACAGAAAAGTTGCATTCCAAAGTATTAAGAAGATATAGCATAACATCCTCAAATATCAAATTAGGTATCAATTAAAATATCTCTTATGTGTACCAAAACTCAAAAAATTAAAACATTTTAATATATAATAATGAATATTTAAATCCATAAAACATGTCGAGATGAATGTAATGACATTTTTCTATCTCAAATGAACCTCATTTGAAACTTATTAGGAATTAACAAATTAAATGTGCATATTTCATAATAAATTATTATTTTAAATTTAGGTAAATCTACGATAAAGAAAAAAAAAGCAATGTAATACACTAAATCAAATATATGTAAAAGTCATACGAGTTGAGATTTTTAGTGAAATAGTAATATAAGCAAACAAAAGAAAGATGTTGAAATGATGTCAACAGTATAAGAAAGTTGCACTTCAAAATAACAAGAAGATCAATTACAACATCCTTGATAGTCAAATTTGGCACAATTTTGAAATACCTTATAAAGCATGCATAAACCTTAGAAATATAAAGTGTTCTAAAATATAAAAAATGAATTTTTTGTTTCATAAAGCCTATCAATACAAGCACAATGATGCTTGTTTAATCTAGATATGATCTCATTCAAAATTATTACAGATTAATAAACTTATTCAGCAAAATAATAAAAACATATTTTTTGAAATAAAGAAAATTTAAATTAAATCTAAAATTTGATAAATTTAAGCTACATAACATAACCACATCAAATTGATATAAAGCTTACGTGAAAGGAGACATAGCATTACATAGTACTATATCCAAATAAAAGAGAAAAAGTAGAAAAATGAGAAATTGTATGTCATAGTTACATTCTAAGATAGAAGCAATTATATTTTAAAACTAAAAAGAGATGAGTGGAAGATAACCAAGTCAAAGCGTTGTAAAGGTCACATGTCAAAATAAATTGAGTTATATAATAGTATAACCAAATCAAAGAAAAATATTTGAGAAAAGTTGATAAGTTATATTAGAATATTACATTCCAAGATATTAAGTAGATCAGGTGTGACATCCTTGATAATCAAGTAAGCTATGAATTGAAATGCCTCGTAAAACATGTGAAAACCCTTAAAAATAAATTATATAAATATATAGAAAAGAATATTTAATTTGTTAGAGCTCATTGGAATGAGTCTAACAACATTTTCCCAGCTCGAATCAGACAATGTTTAGAATTATTTTGAGTTACTAAAGTATATAGGCATTCAAAGTAATAAACTTTTATGTTAATATTAAGTAACTATATATGGAAGTTAAAGTGTGATAAATTGAAGTAATATAACAAAAAATGAAAGCAATGTACATGTCACATGAATATAGAAAATAAAATTTAATTATATAAGGCTCTACAAAAGAAGTCCAATAATATTTTTTTCTTCATCTCAATTAGAAAAATCTTGAATTACTAAGAATTAATAAATTAAACAAATAATAATAATAAATTATTATTTTAACTTAAAGTAAAAATATATTAATGCTTAAATGAGATCAATTAAAGAAAACTAATATAACCAAGTCAAGGACATCTAAGTTAGAGGTGATTAAGAGTTGTATAATAATTCAACAAAATCAAAGCAAATATTTTGAAGTAATGAGAAATATTGATATTGTGAATAATCATTTTTTATTTATTGAAAATTGACATTATAAATAATCATAAATAATCATATGCTATTATTTTAATATAAAATAAATATTTTTTAAAGCTAAAATAAGTTAACCTAAAGAAATGTAATATGACCAAATCCAGGAGATCTAAATAACACGTTACACATGATTTAGAGTTGTATAATAATTTAACAAAATCAAAGCAAATATCTTGAAGTAATGAGATATATTGATTATGAAAGTTGCATTCTATGATGCTAAAGAGATTGAGAGTGACATCTTTGATGATCAAAATAGATAGAAATAAAAATATCTCATTATATGTGTCAAAATGCTAAAAATTACAGTATTTAAAAAATGATAATTTAATTTGATAAAGCTCGTCAAGGTAAGTCTAATATTGTCTATAATGCCTCTATATGGCCTCATTTCGAATTTTCATAAATTTTAAAGAATAAATAAGCATAAATAATATAAATTATTATTTTAAAAATTTTTATTGAGATAAAAGTAAAGTGATATAATAAAATCAAGGCATTGTAAAGGTCACATAAGAAGGGAATTAATATTTCATTATAATGTAACAAAATAATTGCAAAATAGTTGAAGAAAGGAGATAATAAGGATATCCAGTGTAACATTCTAGACAATCAAATCATGCACTAAGAAAAATATCTCATAAAATGTGCTAAAACTATATTATTAGTTAATTAGTAGTGATCCACAAGGTAAGTCTAAGGAACATTAGGTAAATATTTTTTAAACTTGAAATTAGATAAATTGAAGCAAAATAATATAAATAAATCAAAGTTTAAAAAATGTCACATGACATGATGATTAAATTTTAATAGTAATTAAAAAATCAAAGAGAAAAAAATAAGTAATTAGATAAATTATATAGGAAAGCTATATTATAAAATGCACAAGAGTTTAAGTGTAACATCTTAGATAATCAAGTTTCATATAAATTAAAAATTATATCAAATGTGTAAAATAAAATATTCAATAATTTTAAAAACGAATATTTAAAGAGGTAGTGCTCATCAAGACAAGCTCAATAACATTTTTTCAAGTTGGCTAAACCTTGTGGAGAATTAATATGAATTACCAAATGAAATAAACGCAACTATTATTATTATTATTTTAATATTAACTAAATTTATATAAAAGCTATAATAACATAAATTATACTATTTAATATAACTAAGTGTTACACCCTTGTGTTTGATGAGTCAAGCATAAATGTGTATATTTTATTTGGGCTTGATTTTAAGTAAAATTGTTAATAATTAATTAAATCAAGCCATGTATTTTAGATGTCTAAAATAATGGTCTCTAAGGGCCTTGAGGTCATGGCATACTTCAAGGAAATTTGAGACATGCACAAGATTTTTTATAATTAAATTTCTTTTTATTTCTCTTGAATTTGATATGTCCAAACTTTGAGATTATGAGACACACTAGTAGTATTAACATTTAAAAAAATTATAAAGTTATTTAATAGTAAATTTTTATTTTTGGGCCAAGCATATTTGACAAAATGTAGACATTGGTATTTGATTTTTTAATATTATTTTGGAATTCTTTTTCATGAATTTCTTTTCATAGCTATTTAAATAACTTATAATACTATAAGAATATAAAATTATTTTTATACATTTATATTAAAATTTTTGGTACAAAAATTCGTCAAAAATATCCTAAAATAATTGAAGTCTCTGGAAAATGCACTGTAGTAATGGGAGGGTCGACCCGGCGCGAAAACAGCCCGTCCAGATCTTTTAGAAATTAAAAATTTAATCTAAAAATAAAAATTTGGTTGACCCGAAAAGGCCGAACCAAGCCCGCCGAGAGGAACTTGGCTAGCACTGGTCAACGGTCAAATCCACAGTGCCTGGCTGAGCCAAGCCCGCCCAAAGGCTGCCGAGAGGAGCTAGGGTAGGTCAAACTGTAGCGCGGTCAAAGGTCAATGAACAATGCTTGGCTAAGTCAACCCGAACCAGGTGATCAAGTCCTGCTCAAGGAAGGGGGGAGCCAACCCTAAAGAGGCTCGCAATGCAAATAGGGTGGATTTCTTATTTAGCGCTCCAACACTTTCCAGTACCTAATATGGGACTAAAAATCCCAGTTTCATCCTTTGCGGGATCCAATGGCTCAGTTCAAGCCCACCCAGATCCAACGCACAAGATTTATCCCGTAAGGTAAAATCTGTGTCGTTCATCTTTGCACCCGGATCCTACGCACGGGATTAAATCGCTTAAACGATAATCGCGAGATTTAATCCGTGCCATTCGATTACGTGCCCGATCCAACGCTCTGGATTAAGCCCGAACGGTAAAATGCGTAAATCAATCTGTGCCGTTCGTTTTTGGGCCTGGATCGGATGGTGGCTGTTTTCTGTCCGTTGCCCAAACGGCTAATTAATTTTTGGAGCCATTGGGGGTGTTTTTAGAGCTCAAATTTGAGCTCTATAAATAGGGAAAATTGATGTATTTTTTAGTTTAACCTTTACTAAATTTTCCAAAGATTTCAGATCTCAAAATTTGAGCAATCAAGCAAAAACGGTGCATCTAAGCTCAAAAAGCAAAGCGGCAAGAAGGCTATTGGAATTAGAGGTTTTTCGATTATTTATCAATTTCTATCCCTCTAATTTGTCGATTGTGTGTGCCTCCTCTTTTCTCTTATTTCTCTTAAGTTTTTTGCCAATCATTGTATTTTTCGTTTTGGGGCAAGGGCATCCCGGCAGTAGTGCTAAAGCCCCGGGTTTGAGTTGAGCCCGGTAAAAACTCAAATAGGTTTGGGATTAGCCGTAGTAAAAATTCCAAGTAGGTTTGAGGTGAACCGTAGGAAAAACCTCACTTGTAATCGATGCATTTAGTGGATTTTTCCCAACACTGGTTGGGGGTGGACGTAGACTCGGTTTTGAGTCGAACCACTTAAAATTTTGTGTGTTCAACTCTCTTTACTCTTGCTTAAAGGTTTTTAAGTTTAATTCGAAATTCATAAAATTTTTAAATACACAATTCACCCCCCCCCCCCCCTCTTGTGGGATTTACTTAGCACGAAACACTTCAATTGGTATCAGAGTAAGGAACCCCAAATTACGTGAGTAACATCACGTGGGAGGTCCTCTTGTGCTAAGTGAAGGTTTTCTCACAATTTTTTTTTGTTTGTTATTTTGTATAGCTTCCTCTTTGGTTGAAGTGAGTGCAACCTTATGTGAAGGTTTTTCCTCAAATCGGCCTCCATTATTTAAAGGAGAATTTTACTTATATTGGAAAAATCGTTTTAGAATTTTCATTCAATCTATTGATTTAGAATTATGGGAAGTCATGACGAAGCCTTGTGAACTTCCTAGAGATTCTTCTACTAATGAAGTCAAGCCCTTTAGTGAGCTTAAAGTTGAGCACAAAAGATTGGCTCAATTAAATGCTAGGGCGTTGAACTATCTTCATTGTGGAATTTCTCCTAGTGAGTTTACACAAATCTTGAATTTACATACAGCTTTTGAGGTATGGAAAAAACTCAAAGTAACTTATGAAGGTACCTCATAAGTGAAAGAGACTAAAATCAATATCCTCACGCTTGACTACGAACTTTTTAGAATGAATCCAAATGAAAGTATTAAGAGCATGTTTTTGAGATTTAATGATATTACAAATGGATTGGCAAACCTTGGGAGGGCATTCTCCAATGGTGACCTTGTTAGGAAAATTTTGAGAATCCTTCCAAAAGAATTTGATCCACTTGCAACGGCTATTAAAGCCGCTAAGGATCTTAGCAAACTTTCATTGGATGAACTCCTTGGGGAACTTTTTATCGCCGAAATAGAAATGTCAAGGAGACTTACGAAAGAGGCTTCCACAAGTAAGTTAAAGTATGAAAGAAGAAAGGAAGAACCAATGGCTTTCAAAGCCACCAAATGCAATTCGGATTCCACTTCCACCTCCTCCACGGATTTAGAGGATGAGGTAAATTTTCATGTTAATGGTTTAGCTAAAAATTTGGCAAAGAGCTTTCTGAATAGGAAATGGAAGAAGAAAGACAATAAAGAGAGGAAGAGGCCACCAACTTGTTTTGAGTGAGGTCAAACCGATCATATTAAACCAAAATGTCCAAAACTCAAAGACAAGCATATGAAAGAGGAAGAAAAGAAGAAGAAGAAGAAGAGCTTGAAGAAAAAGAAAGCATTTCAAGCTACATGGAGTGCCTCCGAAGATTCAGACATTTCAAGCTCAAGTAGAGGAGAAGAAGGAATGATTTGCTTTATGGCAAATGAGGCTTCCTCAACATCCTCAAGTGAAGAAGAAGAAGAAAATGAGGTAAGCTCTTGGACAAGAGATACTCTTGAAAATAATTACATTGAAATTATGAATACATTAACTTCCTTAATGAGTGCATATAAAAAATTAAAAAAAGGTATAAAGAAAAGGTTGAATTGCTTGATTTTGTCATGAAAGAAGATGAAAAGAAAAGATTAGAAAATCAACATATATGTGATGAAAAGGCATCTCTTATTATTGAAAATACTTCTTTGAAGCATGATATTTCAGTCTTAAAAGAAAAAATACAATCTTTTGAGCATGTTAGAGAAAATAAAAATACACATGTTTCAAATGCTTATTATCATTCACATGCTTTCAATTTCAAAAAACCTAAAAATTTGAGCATGCCTAGACCATCAAACATTGTTTGTTTTTATTGTTGTAAGCCTGGACATACTATAAAAGATTGCTCCTTTAGAAGAAATATGTATACACAAACACAAAATGTTAGATGGATTGTTAAAAAAGAGAACATGCAAGTACCATTTAGGGTTCAACCCAAGTTTTCTTGGGTTCCTAAGAGCATGAATTAAAAGACTAGAAGAAAAGGTCTCCAAAATATTTGGAGACATTCTAGGATAGGTCTAGGATATTTATAAAACTCAAATTGATGATTTCATTTAGTAGTATACTTTCTAATTTAAATTTTACACCTTATACAGTCAAAACCAAGGAGAAAATCGAAATCCACATCTTGGGTATTGGATAGTGGATGCTCAAGACACATGACTGGAGACAAAAGTAAATTCAAATCATTGAGATTAGGTCCAAATAGGAAGGTGACCCTAGGAGACAACACAAAGAAAAGAATAATTGGAATTGGAGATGTAGGTACGACCCTACAAACTTTACCTTTTCAAATGTATTTTTAGTAGAAGGCTTAGAATTTAATTTGATTAGTATTAGTCAACTTTGTGATAATGGATTTGATATTGTTTTTAATACAAAAGCTTGCAAAATCATGAAAAATAATGTTGAACTACTTATAGGTAAAAGAAAATGTGATCATATGTTATTAGTTTTGAACAACTAGAAGCTAGTGGTTTGGAATGCCTAGTGACCCAATCTAATGAGAATTCATTATGGCATAGAAGATTAGGCCATGTGGGATACTCCACCTTGAAGAAGATTACAAAATTAGATGTATTTAGAGGCCTTCGAAAACCAAGCAAGTCAAATTGGGAGTTGTGTGAATCTTGCCAAAAGGGAAAACAAGTTAAATCCTCTTTCAAATCTCAAAATGAATTAACAACTAGTAGACCTTTAGAAAAAATCTACTTAGATCTTTTTGGACCAATAAAACCTTTGAGTTTAGGAGAAAAACAATACAGATTTGTCATAGTTGATGATTTTTCTAGATATAATTGGGTGATTTTTTTTAGACATAAAAATAAAGCCTTTGAGAACTTTGAAGATTTGATTAGAGAGTTAGAAGGACAACATAGTCTAAAATTAATTTGTATGCAAAGTGATAATGGGAGTGAATTTAAGAATGAATATTTTAGTGAGTTTTGTAAAGAGAAAGGAATCAAACATCAATTCACATGCCCATATACACCACAACAGAATGGCATTACAGAAAGAAAGAATAGAACATTAGTTGAGATAGGTAGAACCATGTTAGCCGAATATAACTTACCCAAATATTTTTGGGCTGAAGCTATTAGCACGGCATGTTACATCATAAATAGGGTTAATTTGAGACCAAAATTGAAGAAAACTCCTTATGAATTGCTAAGGAAGAAGAAACCAAATCTTAGTTATTTTCATGTTTTTGGTTGTAAGTGCACTATTCTTAAAAATGAGAGAACAAACTTAGGAAAGTTTGATGAGAAGGAAAGTGTAGGAATCTTGTTAGGGTATTCATCAATTAGAAAAGCATATAGAGTTTTTAATCAAAAATCACATAAAATAGAGGAAACAATGCATGTTGTGTTTGATCAGACAATTCAACTAGTTAGTAAAAAACACTTAGAAGATGAAATAGAATTAGTAAAGAATCTAGATTTAGATAAAGAAAAAATGGAAAATCTAGTAATAAAAAGAGAAAAAGAAAATAATTTATCTAAAGGATGGAAATTTGCAACCTAAAATCCAAAGGATTTGATTATAGGAGATGTGAACCAAGGAGTGAAGACTAGAGCTTCAATTAGAGATATAGATTATAATGCCTTTGTGTCATTTTTTGAACCCAGTTCTATAGAAGAAGCTCTTGCAGATGATTATTGGGTTCAAGCTATGAATGAAGAGTTAGACCAATTTGAAAGAAATCAAGTTTGGGAATTAGTACCAAGACCTAGTGATCAACAAGTAATTGGTACTAGATGGGTCTATAAAAATAAATTAGATGAAAATGGTGTAATAATTAGGAATAAGGCTAGACTTGTTGCTAAGGGATATAGTCAAATAGAAGGTATTGATTTTGAGGATTCATTTGCACCCGTAGCTAGGTTAGAAGCAATTAAATTACTTCTAGCATATTCATGTTATAAAAACTTTAGGCTGTTTCAAATGGATGTAAAAAGTGCTTTCTTAAATGAGATAATAGAAGAAGAATGTTTTTGTAGAACAACCCCCAGGTTTTGAGGATCATGCACAAAGTAATTATGTTTATAAGCTTAAGAAAGCTCTTTACGGCCTTAAGCAAGCTCCATATGCATGGTACCATAGGTTGAGTAACTATCTAGTAGATAGTGGCTTTAGAAAAGGTAAATCGGATACTACATTATTTCTAAAGTCATTAAGAGATGATTTATTAATTGTTCAAATTTATGTTGATGATATTATTTTTGGTAGCACAAAAGAAGAAATGTGTAGAGAATTTGGAGATTTTATGACTAAGGAATTTGAAATGAGTATGATGGGTGAGCAAAATTTCTTCTTAGGGCTACAAATAAAACAACTAAAAGATGGTATTTTCATTTCTCAAACAAAATACTTTAAAGAAATATTTAAAAAATATGGCTATGAGAATATGAAAATTAGGAAAATTCTCATCAATCAATCCACTCATTTAGATCTAGATGAACAAGGGAAAACAATAGATCAAAAATTTTATAGAGGACTTATAAGATCTTTATTGTACCTTACAGCTAGTAGACCTGACATTCTATTCAGTGTTGGATTATGTGCTAGGTTCCAAGCAAACCCAAAGGAAAGTCATTTGAAAGCTGTTAAAGCAATTTTCAAATATTTAAAGGGAACCATGACACTAGGATTATGGTATCCTAGAAATGAACTCTCTTGTGAGCTCGTTGGCTATACAGATTCAGATTTTGGAGGATCTAGATTGGATAGGAAGAGCACATCAAGAACATGTCAATTTTTAGGACATTGTCTTGTTTCATGGTCAAGCAAAAAACAAAATTGTATAGCCTTGTCAACAACAGAAGCTGAATATGTTGTAGCTGGAAGTTGTGTTGCTCAAATACTATGGTTAAGACAACAACTTCAAGACTATGGTTTAGAAGTCACACATGTACCTATTAGAATTGACAATACTAGTACATTAGCATTAGCTAAGAATCAAGTTCATCATTCTAGGACTAAGCACATAGATGTTAGATATCACTTTATTAGAGACCAAGTAGCCCAAGGATTAGTAGAATTAGAGTATGTTCCTACTAAGCTTGAATTGGCTGACATTTTTACCAAACCCTTACCATCGGAGCAATTTCAAACATTGAGAGAACAATTAAGAATTTTAGACATTGCTTAGGGTTCACTCCCTTTTGATGGTGTCAAAGGGGGAGAATAGTTAGAAGTGAGAGGGAGCATCAAAATATGCATCAAGATAGGGGGAGCACCAAGATAGGGGGAGCATATTTTTTTTCTCCCTATGAATTGTATTTTAAACACTTATTTTTATTTAAAACATTTCTGTCTTGCCAACATCAAAAGGGGGAGATTATTACACCCTTGTGTTTGATGAGTCAAGCATAAATGTGTATATTTTATTTGGGATTGATTTTAAGTAAAATTGCTAATAATTAATTAAATCAAGCCATGTATTTTAGATGTCTAAAATAATGGTCTCTAAGGGCCTTGAGGTCATGGCACTTCAAAGAAATTTGAGACATGCACAAGATTTTTTATAATTAAATTTCTTTTTATTTCTCCTGAATTTGATATGTCCAAACTTTGAGATTATGAGGCACACTAGTAGTGTTAACATTTAAAAAAATTATAAAGTTATTTAATATTGAATTTTGATTTTTGGGCCAAGCATATTTGACAAAATGTATAGACATTGGTATTTGATTTTTTAATATTATTTTGGAATTATTTTTCATGAATTTCTTTTCATAGCTATTTAAATAACTTATAATACTATAAGAATATAAAATTATTTTTATACACTTATATTCAAATTTTTGGCACAAAAATTCGTCAAAAATACTCTAAAACAGCTGAAGTCTCAGGAAAATGCATTGCAGCAATGGGCGGGTCGACCCGGCATGAAAACAGCCCGTCCAGGTCTTTTAGAAATTAAAAATTTAATCTAAAAAAAAATTTGGTTGACCCGAAAAGGCCGAACCAAGCCCGTCAAGAGGAGCTCGGCTAGCGCTAGTCAACGGTCAAATCCACAGTGCCTGGCTAAGCCAAGCCCGCCCAAAGGCTGCCGAGAGGAGCTAGGGTAGGTCAAACTGCAGCGCGGTCAAAAGTCAATGAACAATGCTTGGCTAAGTCAACCCGAACCAAGTGATCAAGTCCTGGTCAAGGAAGGGGGAGCCAACCCCAAAGAGGCTCGCAATGCAAACAGGGTAGATTTCTTATATAGCGCTCCAACACTTTCCAGTATGCAATATGGGACTAAAAATCCCAGTTTCAGCCTTCGCGGGATCCAATGGCTCAGATCAAGCCCGCCCGGATCCAACGCACAGGATTCATCCTGAAGGTAAAATCTGTGTCGTTCATCTTTGCGCCCAGATCCTACGCACGGGATTAAATCGCGTAAACGGTAATCGCGAGATTTAATCCGTGCCGTTCGATTACGCGCCCGATCCAACTCTCTGGATTAAGCCCGAATGGTAAAATACGTAAATCAATCTGTGCCGTTCGTTTTTGGGCCTGGATCGGACAGTGGCTGTTTTCCGTCCATTGCCCAAACGGCTATTTAATTTTTGGAGCCGTTGGGGGTTTTTTTAGAGCTCAAATTTGAGCTCTATAAATAGGGAAAATTGATGTATTTTTCAGTTTAACCTTTGCTAAATTTTCCAAGGATTTCAGATCTAAAAATTTGAGCAATTAAGCAAAAACGGTACATCCAAGCTCAAAAAGCAAAGCAGCAAGAAGGCTATTGGAATTAGAGGTTTTTCAATTATTTCTCAATTTCTATCCCTCTAATTTGTCGATTGTGTGTGCCTCCTCTTTTCTCCTATTTCTCTTAAGTTTTTTGCCAATCATTGTATTTTTCGTTTTGGGGCAAGGGCATCCCGGCAGTAGTGCTAAAGCCCCGAGTTTGAGTTGAGCCCAGTAAAAACTCAAGTAGGTTTAGGATTAGTCATAGTAAAAATCCCAAGTAGGTTTGAGGTGAACCGTAGGAAAAACCTCACTTGTAATCGGTGCATTTAGTGGATTTTTTCCAACACCAGTTGGGGGTGGACGTCGACTCGGTTTTGAGTCGAACCACTTAAAATTTTGTGTGTTCAACTCTCTTTACTCTTGCTTAAAGGTTTTTAAGTTTAATTTCGAAATTCATAAAATTTATAAATACATAATTCACCCCCCCTCTTGTGGGATTTCCTTAGCACGAAACACTTCACTAAGTCAAAGTGATGTAAAGGATACATGCTAGGAGAATATGTGTGCCATAGTACAGACATAAATTATAACAAAAAATTTAAAAAATCGGATAAATTTTATGAGAAAGTAGTATTCCAAGACATGAAGAATATCTAGAGTAACATCCTTGGTCAATAAGTTAGGTATGAATCAAAATATCTTGTGAACAAAACTAAAATCCTAAACAAAATATTTAAAATTAAAAAAATACAAGTTTAATTAAAAAACTGCATCGAGTTAGTCCAATGACATTTATTTCATCTCGATCTGACCTCATTTGTAAAGCACATATGATGGAAGATTTAGTGTATGTAGTAATATAACCAAAGCAAAGTGAAAACTTTTCATTATTGAGATAAGTAGAATTAAATCAATTATGAATTAAAAGAACTCAATAAGTGTGCAAATAACCTAGAAAATTTGAAATAAAAGAAAATATTTAATTGGAGAGTGCTCACAAGGCAAGCAAATGATGCTTGTTTCATCTCTGATATACCACATTTTGAAATATTTAAATACACAAAGAAAATAATTATAATTAATAATAAATTATTATTATTATTATTAAACTAAGTACATATATATTAAAGCCAAAATATTGTTAATTTTGTTGATATAATAAACTAAATTAAAGAGATCTAAACATCATGTGAGAGGAGAATTAGAATTTAATCATAATATTATCAAATCAATGCCAAAGATTTGATGACATGATATAAATTGTATGAGAAAACTTCATTCCAAGATAATAAAGGGATTAAGTGTGATATCATCAATCATTAAATCAGGTATGATTAAAATTACTACTTAAAGGACAACAAACTATAGAAAATAAAATATTCCAAAAAATAAAAATAAATGTTTAATTTGACAAAGCTTTTGGAGTTAAGTAAATGAAATTTGGTTTTTTTTAATTTAGCTTGAACTATAATTAGAATAGAATAAAAAATAAATCACTGCATCTTATTTTTTTAAAATTTAAATAATACGTAAAAATGAGGAAATTAGTTAAATAGTTTAAATGAATATAACTACATCAATGTGATATAAAGGTTACACATGAGTAGAATTAGAAACATTTTATGTACCATTCAAATTTTCATGGCCTAGAATATGGTTTAATTTGTACAAACTCATGTTTTACACATTCCTTAGCAAGTTCTTACAATAGAGATTTGCATCCACTTCATGTTATGATACTCATGTTGAAATTAAATGTGTTTTCATGCTTAATCAAGTTGTCATGTATCATATGTAATTATTATTCTTAAAATTCTACATAAAATCATGCAATTTAATTTCCTTGTGTAAAGTCTTGGTTCTAACTACTTAATTCAAATTGTTATGAAACATTAAGATAGAAATCCATCAACGAGGGTAGTGAATATGTAAATAGCTTATACTGACATTCTCAATTTACATAAAACAAAAGGCGGTTCTTGAAAATCATAGATTTAAATAGCTACCAATTTTAATAAAAAGCATTCATGTGTTAACTAAAGAATTAAAAGGATCATGAAGTTTTAAATTTACATTCGCCTTGCTGACAACAAGCTTATCTTGCATACATGTTCATGCAACCAACAAAGTATTTCATTTCAACACACTTTTAACCACAATTCTATGTAGCCATGTTCTGGTTAAGAGAGAATAAATACTAATAACTAATACTTAAAGGCTAGTTTTTCCATTTTGCATATTCATCAATGAAGAATTTTTTATTTTGCAAGCATGTGTTGTTGATATTCCATCTTACATTGTTGTGTACAATTTTAGCAAATAATATTCATGGAATTCCAAAAATATTTCACATGAAAAAAACAAATTCATTACAAGATCACAAATTAATTGAGGTAATAGGTATATCACTTTTGTCCTCATATAATAAATCTCAAGAAAATAGGCTAACTAACTACTTCCATTATCACTCTCAATGTTCATAACATGACAATTTGGCAATACAATCAAATTTATCTTTATATAGATTTTAACTACATTTAATTTTTAATCTCGGGGAACATTATAACACGCAATCTTAGTGGAGGACTTCTCTTTGTATAGGTTTTTTCCACTTCTTGCTCACAAGTATCACTTTCTCCTTATTTTATATTGATTAGCTACCTTTGCTAGTCTTAAGGCTTAGTTGTTTTTCAAAAACCTATCAAAACCATATCTTAATACTTAAATAGTATTTTTTATGAATTCTTAAATCAAAGGATTTTCATAACAACAATTTAGGGTTTTATCATAAGCACCTAGATCACCAAAATCAAAGGTAAACTATTCCTTGATTTTAACAGTTTCACGTGCACTGTTATGTTGTATAACAAAGTTGTATATAGATAAATATGTTGTAAACATTTTTATCTATGTTATTTAGCATATTTGTATCAAGAATTTATATAATACAACATCTTATAAGAAAGCCATTTACAATAAAATTATCCTTACACCTTTACACTTTAAATATTCAAGATTCAAAATTCAAAACACAAATTCTCTTAACATTCAAAAGTTAAAGACATTTTAATTCAAAATGGTAATTTCAAATGCCATATTGGGGAAACATACCAAGTCTAAAGGAGTAACAAATAAGTAGAAAAAATGATGCGTCTGAAATCTTGCCCACCTTAATTTAGATTTCATCTTTAAAATTCATATAATTGCTTTAGCAATTTGTGGTGCATATCAACCTTAGCCTCCTTAGTGGGTTTATGATCCAAGTATATCTCCTTCTTAAAGCATGTTAGTTTTACAGTATGACCCAATGTTTTATTATTAAGCTTTCTAGCTCACTCCCTCTTATATTTTTATATGTCCATTAAGATAGGAGAAATGTTGAGCTAGAAATGGAATTTTTAGGGTTAGTACATGTCTTGGAAGACATTTCTTCTTATAGTTTATTTTTAATTAGTGTACATATGATGTGATTTCCTTTTCTAATTATTAGTTATATTTATTGATGTACATTGCATTATATTAGGGTATGATTTGTCAGCTTTTGCATCTATATGTTAATATTTATTTTCGATAGAACTTGACTTATAATGTCATTAGAGCAGTTCAATTTAATGACACTTATATCCACAATGATAAAGTGTGATGCTTTGGAATTATATTCTTATGTTGGACTTTTTTCACGTATGGCCACACTTGTAGATTCATTAATGGATATGTTAATTTGGTTGAACCTAGAAGTTTAAACTAGTAGGGTACAAAAAGGTAGTGTGATGGATATGAGTTTTCTTGATAAAAGAAACAATGTAGATTGTCTATTATGTTTTTTTAAAATGTAGTGAATATAGAATAAATACTTAATGAATGGTGAAGAGGGGAAAAATTAGCAAAATAGCCCAAGAGGTCATTGAAAGAACAATATGACCAATTTGTTATAATTGAAAGTAGAATTAAGTGGTCCAATTCATAAGTCGATTAAATTTTGTTGCAATGCTTGGGAGAAAATGTATTAAAAAAATGTAGATCTTAAATGGTAAAAGGAAGAGGAGTGAATCCCAAATACTTTAACTTATTAGTCATGGAGAAAAGATCTAAGCTTTCCATCAATAAGGAAAGTAGGAAAAGAAGCTGAATTGATGAAGATAATCTGATAGGTATCAATTTGGTTGTCTTATGTATAAAGTGAGAGCAGAAAATTTAAATATTACAAGAGAAAGAAATCTATAAAGATTAGTAAGATGAACTCTAATGAATCCTCTAAAGGAAAGAAGAGAAATAAAGATGCTTTATTTCAGATAAGCTAGTAGATGGGGACATTTTTGTGCACTTTTAATGATAAGGAGTTGTATTATTCCTTTAATATGCTTCATTAAAAGAAAGACATAAAACGTTTTCTTAAATATTTAAAATTAGTCTCCAACTACAATAAGTTGAATGAAGATCATGCAAATTAGTTTTTCTTAAGTGAGCATTTAAATCAAAACAATGCCAGTAAATTAATTGAAGTAAAAGCTACTGGAGTTGAGCTAGCTAAAGTCATACATTAAAAAATAATGCCAGCTCAATAATTGAATGAGTTTAAAAGAACTTATGCACATCACCACATTTTATTCTGATAATTTGGTCAACAATTCATGCACTATTTCATGTTCAAGCTATATCAAATACATTATTCCAAATGTACTGCTAGAGTGGAGCTAGCTACTCTATCAAATGTTCAATATCAAATGAACTATTTCATATGCCAGCTATACATAAAGAATTCATGTACTATTTCATATGTAAGTTTTCATGATATTTTTTGTTAGGAAGAGATAGTTTAAACATTTTTTATGTTAACGCAACTAGAACTAAAATGATTTGGGTCTCCAAATCAAAAAGTTTGTTGACTTACATATGCTTTCCTTTTATTCAACACTAGAGATGTTGTCATGGATCTCGATAGTTATTGCTCAAGAAACATGATTGGTAACTCATATCTATTCATCCACTTGAGGCAGCGTAATGAAATTCAAGTTACACTTCACGACAACTTTGAGACGTAAATCATTAGAACCAAAACAACTTACATTCATCTATTAAAAACAAACTTTTAGTGTAACTTTCTAAACACAATCACCATAACATTAAACAATTATGTGACTCTTTGTATAGGGTTATGTTTAATTTTAATGATTGTATTTTTATTAAATATAATAAATCCATTAATGTATATCATGGAAATAATAAAGCTTTTGAATTACAATTTAAGATTGTTAAAATAAGTGGATTAGAATGATTTTCATCACGAGTGAATAGTGTTGATTTGTGACATAAAAGATCACCATTGAATTCATCCATGGATACTAGGCGATTATCCAAAGTAACATTATCCACATGGTGCTTGTCTTCATTGAGGAGAAGAGGAAGTCGAAGGAGTGGAAGGACAACTTGATTGTCTTATTTCGTAAGAGATAGGGTGCATGTATACTAGATCATTTCCAACCTATCAATCTATGTAAAACAATATAGGTGGTGGTGGCATGGGTATTGGTGAAAAGAATGAAGCCTATGATGTCAATTATCATCTCGCATGAACAAGGTGCCTTCATCCCTAGACGTAGCATTTTGGATAATATCTTCATCATGCAGGAAATGCCCTATAGAATGCACTCCTGCATTGCAAAAATTGGGCTCATGGCTATTAAGATTAATATGGAGCAGGACTATGACAACGTGAAATGGGATTTTTTGCTCGGGATGCCGATGCTTATGGGGTTCCCTCCTCTTTGCTGTGAATGGATTGAAGCTGCATCACCTTTTCGAGATTTGGGGTACTTATGAATGGTGCTCGACTTCCATGGGTGTAGGCATAGCATGGGCTCTAGCAGGGTTGCTTGCTCTCGTCTTACCTGTATGTCATCATGACAAAATATCTCTTCGTGCTGGTGCGTGACTATGAGACCAGACAATTGCTTGGGTTTAGGTCCAGATAGCATGCACCGTCGATCTCTCACTTTCTTTATTCGAATGACTTCCTCCTATAAGACTCTACACTGAGCGAAGTCGTGCATACGGTGCGTAGAATCATGAAGGCCTTCAACACTACCGTGGGGCTACACGTGAACTTCTATAAGTCTAGGGTTTACTTCAGTAGAATTATGAGCAGGGAAAACAAGAGGAAAATAAGCTTAGTATGGAGTGGGGCCAGATGCTCACGTATCTCGTGGTTCCTATCGCGACGAAGCATCTGAAGAAAATGGATTTCAATTTCCTGTTTCAAAAGATTGAAGCCTTTTTTGCCAATTGACATATTCGTCCTCTGTTGCTTGCTGACAGAGTTGCTTTGGCTTCCTCTGTACTCAATGCCATCCAGAGCTACATATTGTGTCATTATGTTCTGCCCTTTGGAGTTATTGACAAGATCGAGAAGAGGATCAGAAGCTTCCAGTGGTGTGGGGCTAAAAGCGTGCGTATGAGGCATTATGCATGCTGGGACAATGTCACATTATCAAAAGTTGTATGTGGTCTTGGGCTATAGGACCTCTGCATTTGGCAATGCATTCTGCAAACGAAGCACTACAAGCACCTGCTGAGCCGTAGGAATAGTCTCTGGGTGGATATCATGAGGTAGAAATACAATGTGAGGCATACCTCTTTGAAGACTCCTCGAAATGTTTCCTATGCAAGCAGGCTCATGCTAGAGGCAATGCCGAGCATTGTGTCGAACTTTGTATGGAGAATCGGAGACGAGAAGACAACGAGGTTCATGGAAGACAATTGGATATATCTGCAGCTGGCCTACTTTAATCAATATGAACATTGTGTGGCCGACGAGCATGGCAGAATGCATTACCACGGCTAGAGTTTGGAACTTAAAAAGTATGCGTGCATGGGCTTACGATTTCATATTAGACAGGGTGCTGCACCTTTCCTGGGCCCCGATGTCTGAACAGGACATGCTGCTTTTGTTGCACATTGAAACGGAGAAGGTTGATATCATTATCACTGTAGGAGTTAACTATAACCCAAACTTATTTAATGTATTTTTTAGTTATGTTTCTTTAATTCATCAATTTTTTATATCTACATAATAGTTTAAACAATTTAAGATTAATTGGCACCTTTTTTCTTAATTTTGGCACAAAAGTTTAGGGATTAGGGACAGACTTGTAATTCAATTGTTATAAAATTTGTTCTAAAAGACATTCAAAAGCTAAAAATTGAGTTCTAAACTTTTTGTTGTGGCCTAACATCTATCATTATCTATCACCATTATTGTTGTCTACAAAGACTTTCATGTCTTATCAACTACATGTCTAAATACCAGATTAATTAATATTTTGTCAATTTTTTGCTATGCTTAGAGAGTCTATTATAGCTGATTATATTTGAAAGTGTTGGTAGTTTAGAAAACACATATAAAGTGGCATTTGATTGAATGATTTAGAGGATTGATTTCCTATTGACTACTTATTGCCCTAGAGCTCATACCATTACTTCCAATATTCTTACTACTCTTACACCACAAGCAAACCATGGCCCACCACCCATAATTTAACATGTCATATCTAACCATTAGACAAACAATCTCATTTTAGAGACAATGTTATCCTTCTTACAGGAGAAGACCTATTATAACCCAGTACCCTCAAAGGCCCTTACACATATACATACAAGAAGGTATACAAGAAAGTGTTGAATTTGAGAATGAAGAGTATACATAGCCAAATGAGTGGGCCAAAGAAGAATGACTTGCCTTTGTAACTTAGCTATTTTGAGATGCACTATGACTACACTAGACAATTTAAACATTGAAAACCAATTAACATCTTTAGTACCTTCAATAAAATTAAAGACCAACCTTGTAAGACTATTACAAATAGTGACTTGTATAAATGCTATAGCACACAATATTATAAAAAAGATTGGTTAACTACTAACAAACAACACCCACCCACACACCATATCTTGGACTAACAAAATTTCAATTTTCATACAACAATGGTGTTGTTTCCTTTAAGTTTTGTTAATATTCTAAGAACTTATGATGTGTTGTTATCATAATATAAGTCGGTAGCCTCATATTGGAAAAATGCTTAATTATTTGTTCATGCTTGAACAAAAAGTTGAATAGCCAATATGCATATTTTTGTATTCAAAGGAAAGAAGATCATGGTACATAATTCACATCCTTCAAAAAAAGTTTTCTAAAAATACACTTAAAAAGAGAAAGATAAAAGAAAAGGAAAATGACTTTGCATGATTTCATTGGCCAATATTAAGTGGGATTTCACTAATTATGAGGTTATCTTCTTTATAGCAATTAGGGAAGCCTTTATTGGTATGCCAACCCCACTACCTATTGATTAGCCCTTACTGAAAGATATTATGGACATATTTCTAGATGACTTACTAAATAAACTCTCACATTTGAGAGATATTCAGGCTAATATAGATCTAGTTTTAAGAATCTCACCACCATTTTTATCACCTCACTTAATAAATCTATCAATTCACAAAAAACTTAAATTTTTAGCACTTTATTATCCCTAGGTCAATGAAAACAAGAAGTCAAGAAACCTTGAGGCCATCTTCCTTATAGCCTAATAAGAGTTCATTTTTCAACTTTGTATCATTTATTATCACATTTTGAATTTATTAATCAAACAATGATTTTGAGAACTTTTGAAATTTGTTTTGAAATCATACTTAGTCTTATTTAATTAATTCTTTAAACTTATGATTTCTTTACTATTGAGTCTTTTAAGTCCTCTGCTCATTATACTTCATCATTAGATAAACATCTTATTAAATAAATTAATTTAATTAATTAAATAAAAAACAACTACCATATACTCAAAAAAAACCTAGAGAACATTATTAGGATGATTATGTGATGATCCATGTTTTGTGTGAGAGATTACATCATGAACCCAACAAAACATGCATGCCAGGTTAGACTGTTTAGACTTTAGATAAAACTAGGTGTTCATGTACCTTTTTATGGAATTGAATTATGGAATATGCACAAACTCTAGTTTTTTAGATATTTTACATTATAGAGAATTGCACCTAATACCTTGTGAGCCTTTTAAGACTTCAAAATCATTATCAAGTGAACAAATCTAACAAAATATTTAGCCCCGTCCATTAAGTTAAGATATCAAGTAGAGAAGCTCTTACATTATTAAATAGATTTCACATCGAATCAAGAACAATAGAGATTTTTAGTAAATTTAAATGGCTATCTAGTCTTTGGTGGCAGTTGGATTACTAAGGAGAAGCTTCACTACCTAAACCTCGATATGTCAGACTAGTATCAGAGATTTTACATAGAATGATGACATAATAGCATCCCATACATCACGTAGATGTTCCAAAAGTTGGCATACTAATTATATTTGGATCGTAGCCACATTAACATTGACTAGTATTACAAGGTTTAATTATAGTTTTGCCTTATTTATTACACATTTTAAGTTACTTTTTCTTAGTTTACTGGGCCATTTGCATGTACATATTGGTTTAATTCATTTGAATATGAATCAATAGTTTTTAAATTTTTTTAGCTTTAAATTAAGTAAAGAGCTTCTCTACAATAATCTTGTAAGATTGTTGACACAAAATTTGGCTAAAAATTGTTTTATAAAATCATAAAATAGAGTTGTAGGATATTTTTTCTTTCGAAAACCATCACATGCCATTGACATAATCGATGTCAATAAGAATTTTTGTCACTCATGTTGACCCATTTCTGTCACTTAACCTGCATTAGCAAGTCAGACTCTTTGATATGCTCAACTTGTGCAAAACCATCAACTCTTGTCACCACCCATGAACATTTGTGGACCTGATCCATGAACGAGCCTAATGAAATCATGTTGATTTAATGCAACCCATGGTGCATTAATCACACAACCCACTACCCTCGCTACTCAATGGAACACTGCCTGAAACACATAGATCTTTTGGGATTATTATATTTATTGGTTTTGTAGGATTTTAAGGAAACATTTTTGTTGAATTCAAATTATTTCTTTGGTAATATGTGGTGACTTTTAGAATTCTAAAATATCTCTTAAAATTCTAAAAATATGTCACTTAGTATTCCTTAATGCCTTTTCATATTCTTATGTTAGCAAATTATCAATTTGTTCTTAAGGGCTTTGTAAATAGGGGTGCTAATCATGTTGTACATAAGGCAATTATTAATTGAAGGAATTAAGTGTTGTCAAAGGGCTTGTTCAATATGAGTGCGACGTTCATGAACAAGTTAATAGTGCAACACTAAATGTCCTATTGCAAGGAGAGTGAGAGGTTTAAAAAGGGATATCTCAATGCTTTTTTCAACATTCAAAAGAGTGCCAAATCATTACTGATGTTGTTAACCAATTTATTTCAACTTCCATGAAATTTACTCATTAGTTCCCACCTTCTCATCCATAGATGTGATCAAGTGATTTCTTGTTTAGTATTATAAGAACTCAACTTTTTGTGTTTACATTATCGCTTCACCAGAAATATGAGTACTTTGGGTATTAATCATGAAAATCATTTTTCAATTATCTGAGATCTATTATATTAAAAATCAATGCAATTCCTTGTCTTTTTGAGAAGTTTTTACTGGATTTGTGATTGTAAGATTTTTATTCTAAAAAAAGCACATTTTGTAGGCTTTGTAAGAATGTATTGATTCTACATAAGCACTTCTCATTTTTTTATGAGCTAAAATAGGATTTAGCATAGCATCTTACATCAAATAATTAGTATTATATTTCAAGAAATTAGGTTGACTTAATAATAGAGAAATGAATTTCCAGTAAACAGTTTAAGGAGGAAACCATCAAACTAATTAATGCAAATGATTTGCTTATGGAGAAACTAAGAAAGAAGTATTCTTGAGTTAGATAGCCAGAACTAGATGGCTATAGAGGGAGGTAGGAATACAAAATTCTTTCAAACTTTAGTTAAGGATTAAATGTATATCCTTAACATTATGGTATTAAAGTTCCAAATAACAAAATTTTAACTAGATAGGAAAAACTTTATGAGATAGTTAAATAATTATTTTAGGCACTATACAAATTGAGGAATTGTTAAGCAACCTATGTAAGTTAATATTAAAAATTTTAATTTCACAAAGATATTGATTCTCCATCTGATAGCCATAATAATCATGTTTTCAAAAAGTATGAAAAAGTTTATAGTTTTGGATGAAGTAGAAGCAGCCAAGGACTTCATAGTTGGAAATTCAATTCCTAAAGTTATTGCAAGTGCCAATTATTTCTGATTCCTATGACTTAGATTCCAAAATCATTTAAGGACATTAAGTTGGTTTGTTTATGAAATTTTATTGAGAAAGTACTACATAAACAATAACAAATTGGCTTCATATAACACTGCTAAGAATCAGATCTCTCAAAGAAGTAAGTTTTGATAAATGAAGCACAACTATGGATGAAATGCTTATAACTAAAGAATTAATGGGTTCTCTAAACAGAAAAGTTTGACATAGGAATTGCGTTCTCAAGCTAGTCATAAAGTGTACGTTATAATTTGTCTTGGATTTCCTATATAAAATACAAGAAAAATTCCATTTCTAACACAATTTAATAGGTTTATTTCAACGTTATATGTAAGATATGGCTATCCGTCTAAGTCTATGTCATTATTAATAGAGTTTTAGACATAAAGATGGTTGAAATAACAAAACTCTATCTATCCTTTGCTATTTATGTCGTCAATGTATGCTTTCAATAGGTCACTAAAGAGCCCACTTACAAATAAGAAAGTAATGTTTTATGCAAAACCTTAAGGTTGCCCATTAATTTCTTATGTCTATTATGTTAATGATATTATAATTTTTAGTAGAGTAGATCTAAGGTCAATGAGCTCTCTGAGCAAGTTTCTAAGAAAGTTTCAACATTTGTTATGTCGTCAATTAAACAAATGGAAGAGTAAACTAAACACTAGTACAACTATGAATATAACATCAACTTGAAAGATAAGAAAGATTATGGTTCTTAATCATGGATCTCCTCCCATTACATATCTATGATATCTTATATTTACTAGCATGAAAAAATAAGTGTATTATTAAAGCATTCTAGATAAACGAACAAAGAAAATCACAGGATGGAAAAAAAATTATTATCCAGGGTTGTAGATTAATCATAGTGAAACATATATTAACTTCTATTTCAATATTTCCATTAATAAGTTATAGACATCATTAAAATAATTATCAATTTCTTTCTAAGAGATATGTTGATAATGTTCACAAGCATCACTAGGTTGCTTTCGACAATGCTTGTAAGACTACAAATGAAAATTGTTTATGATTGAAAGAACTAAATGATATTTGATTGCCTTTTCTATTAAGTCATGCTAGAAGCTCTAACTAATAAATTACATTAGGTCAAGTTCATGAAAGGTAAATACATGATTAGCAATCCAATGGTCACCAACTTAGACACGTGGGAATGCATTGCTCAAATAAAGGAAATGGTGTAAGAGAAAACAAATACATTATCTAACATCAAGGTTCTCTAATTTGATCACATCTAAAGAAGGGACATTGAGCATAGTGGTTGCATGGTATGTCATCAAATGAGAGTTCTTATTGAAATTAAAAAAAAATTGTTCTCAAATGCGAATTGCCTCACCATGGTCTCTTTGATGATTCGGGGAATCTAAAAAAATAGGTTGTTCCTTTCCTAGAATAATTACATAGACTTAATATTCAGTTCGCATCCAAATTTCCTTACTATCTTAATAGGGACCCTTTAGCTCATGCTTCTATAATGTTTCATATGGCAAAGAAGGAATGGTCTTTCTTTGCAATTGCATTGGCTATCCATTAAGTCAAGAGACATAAAATTTTGGATATTATAAAAAAGTAGAGGTACCAAATTATTGAAAGCTCAATAAGATGTTATGTGCTTCAAACCATTCCATTTCTAATATGATAAAAAATTTGCAAAGCAAGGAAAAGGAAAAAAGTCAAAAAACAATTGAATTAGTGAAATAAACTTTCAATAAACTTTATTAGCTACTTTTATAACATGTTAAAGTGATTCTCTCTTATGCAAACTATGAAAGTTGATAGGGTCATGTTGTAGTTGGGTTTGGTCTACCCCTCCCATTTCAAAAATTGAAAAGTATAAGTATAATTTTAGTTTTAGGAGTCTCTAACTACCAACATACCAAAGGTCATCATCAATGGAGGATGCAACGAGGAAATATCTACAGTAAAAGGTGTCATTTGAGCTTATAAAGGTAACTTGATTTATGCATTTATTTTTTCTTATACTCTCACCATAGTCATTGAGGCAATAATGAACACTATTATGAAAGTATTTGAATGGTGCTAAAGTAGCAACTATACTACAGTGGAGATTGAACCTAATCACAATATATTAATTAACATGATCAAAGGAAGCATAAAATTGCATTAAAAAGACAATTATAATATCCGAAAATTAAGTTGGAGTTTGTGAAACTCTTAAAAATATTAGACTTTCACTTAGAAGAAAGGAAACATAGTAGCAAGAAGATTATAAAAAATAATACAGAAATTGAAGAATGCCAGAAATAAGAAGCAAAAAATTTTTCCCTTCAATGCTTGACCCTTCAAAATATGGAAAAGGCACACTTACATACATAACCTAATCATACAAAGTACAAACTCTAATCACTCTAGTGCAAACATTACTTGAAGCTTAACTTTCAAGATAGTGATGTCATCATCAAAACAATGAATAAAATGAAATATCACATTATATCAATGTATTTCGATTTTTGTTCATCTCATATTGGATTGTTGAGAAAATTGTATAGATATGAAAGAAGGTCATTTATTAACAAAGGATTCTTATGTGATACTATTTACAATAGCGACTTTTCTAACTTGGTAGAATATCACTTCCATCTCATATGAAGCAAGGCCTGCATTCTTAAGATTTTACTCTCACCACAATAGTACGTTGGCTTAATCAACTAATTTGACACATGTCCACATATAAGAAGTAGAATAATGGACTACAACATATTAAAATTTTAAATGGTTATTTTAAAATGATTACCTTTGGGTACTATTCACAATGTTGAACACTCTTACATGTTCAATTATCATTTTGGCATGAATATTCATGGTATAGTAAAGGTTTCCATTTTAACATGATTTTAATCACAATTCTTTATAGTCATGCCTTACCTATGTAGAAATTAAAACTAAATAATGACATCCTGAAGTCAAATTTTTTATTTATACATCTAAATAAAAAATATCTACTTTAGCTAATGTGTAATCATGTTATTCTAAGTTCCACCCTTGACTAACTATATTGAATAATTTCTATAGTACATACAATGCTCCACAAATCTATCAATAAAAGTATGTCTAATGCAACTGAGGAAACTTTTGCTAAGACATAAGTCACAAACAGATCATCAATTACCTAGCTAATTTTCATAAGTCCTAACATGCATTTTTTAATTAAGGGATCATGATGGGTAGTTCATTTGTATAGAAAAATGAAACATTAAAAAATATGAATTAATCACAAATGCATGCTAATAAAAAACATAACATTTAATATTGATCAATTATCTTTCTTCATATTTTATAACAACTATGATGACAACAATCCACATGAAACTTTAACAAACCAACCACTTGCTTCACCTAATATTTATCAAGATTTAGGCAAAAAATCCTTAGTATAATCCAACCATGTGATTTATAAGGACTTCTATAGGAGTAAGTTTTTCCTCTATGGCCATTCTTCATCTTGTTTCTCATAGGTGGTTCTTCTTCTTCCCCATATGTTCTCTCGATTGGCCTTCTTACATATTCTAATGAATTGTGTTCCCTAAAATCTAACAAACATTTATGTTAATACATAAATAGGGTAAGCTAATCATGCATAAGTCAAAGGATTTACTAAAAAATTAGTTAAGGTTTTTTAGGTTAACAAAGTAAAGAAAATTTTATATAAACCTTTAATCTCTCTAAATATAATCCATGGTTGGGCTTAAGCCATGCTAATCTCATAATAAAAATTAGTAAATCTTAATGTGACCAGCACTATCAAAGTCTTCTCCATTCTTTAGATTTAGGTCACTATAAAAACAAGGCATGGGAACCAAAGCAACTAAAGTACAAAAAATGTTTATTCAATGCCATTGTATGATAATAGTACTATACCTATATCATATCGTACATTTACCAAAATCTTATTTTACTAACAAACATTTTCTCTTATCATAATTTTATGATATAGTCTTCATAAAAGTTTTATAGATACACTAGAAACACATTCCTCACAGCACAACCCAAACATACTCTTAATTGATTATTCTAAAAAAATATTGCCAAGCAAATTATAGTATCTTTAGCAAACGAGATACCCAAATCTTTTAACTTTAGATGTTTTCCATCTAATATTATCATACTTGTATGGTCCATTGCCTTGTGCATATATGATCATAGTGTTACCAAGACCAATCTCTAGTTTTCATATTGATGCAGTTGTTTGTGAATGGATATGCTTGATATGATCACAAGTTAGCTTTGCATGCATTCACATTTTGTTGTAGGTCATAGTATATCTTGTCACATGAGGCGTTACAGTAGAATGTGAAGCATCTAACTTTACTGATCATGACATTATCATACTATACGATAACTATGTTTTGCATGTATGAACAAAATAGGCTTTACACTTACCTCCCAATTTCATTTTGTAATTATTTTAACATTTGATTAGCAAAAACTATACAATACAATATTTATAATTAAGCCCTTTTCTAGGTTTCTTCACCTATCTTAATTAGAATTTCAAACTTAAAATCTAGAAAAAAACCTTAGCCATTTGCCAGAAACTTCTACTTTCCTCCATTGAAGTAGCCTCTTCTCGGGACTACCAATTCAAAAGGGCCTTGATCAAGGTATTCCTATATTTCTTGGCTATCTAGCACTGAACTTAAAAATATGCATCAACTATTCCAAAAACAAGGCAAACTGAGATCCTCATGCTACTCTTAGACATCTTATAAAGAATCTTGTACATATTTCAAGAAATTGGAAAAATGAAAGATATAATGTATCCTAATAAGTTCTTCCAGCAACTAAAGTGTACATATTTCATGAAATTGGATAAATGAAATTGAATAATCCTTGCATCAACTAACCTTAAAGAATATCCAATTCTTATTATAAAAATGTTTATTTATGACAAATTATTAGCTATTATTAAACAAAAATTCCACTAATGCTAAATTCTTAAACCTATTTGAGTAAGATTTCTTACTATGCCTTAAAAATTTCTGAAACTAAATTCTCTTCTTAATTGTCCATCCCTAAAGGAGCAAAAAATAATACTAAATCTAAGAATAGTTACCATCTTCTAATGCAAAAAAATTCTTAAACAAGGATGCAAGATTTGAGACATGGTCTAAAAGAATGGCTCATGGTACTTCTATTGAAGTTATCTCAAATCATCTAACAAATTATCAAGGATATTAAATGAGTTGACTTGAGCTACTACAAATTATACCATAACCTGATCTTGAGTCTGACTAAAATTAAAAATTGCCTCTCTCTTTTTGATTTGCTTATAAACATGGATCTAAAGGTGAGGCCTTACTGAAAGCTTCAAGTGCTAAATTGCCCTTTCTTGTGCATTATTTTATTTCAAAACCATAACTTTTAATAAGTTCTAACTAGAGTTGCTACCTAAACTTATGATTCCTTTGAGTAAGGATATTTTTAAGACATATGTCATCAATAAAAAACTTTAACGTGAACCCTACATAAGCAATGTCACATATCTTAATTGAAGTCCTTACATGATGCATCTATTATAACTTATTTGAATAGGTTATATAAGTGTCCTAGAAGTGCATTTTGATGGCCAAGTTCAAGAGTAAGGAGGAGGATTGAAGACCTTGAAGAAAGAGAAACACAACTTTGTTAGAGAAGTACATTACTTTGATGACATATGATGCACATTAAACTATGTAGGTAAATCTAGTGTCAGCTTTAGCATTAAAAATTAAGCACTTTCTTATGAATGCATGCCTAATTCTTTAGATTTCCAAAAGGAAATTTAGATTAAACACTTGAATGGAACTTTGACTAGCTAAGGGACGATACAAATTAGATTTTCCAAAACTTCATACTTGTTTGAACTAAAAATTATGACTTGAAAAAATATATCATAGATTTCATCATGCTTGAATGATTTAAATATGCTACATAAGGAAAGAAAACTTAGATTTATCATATATTTTACAACTTGCTGATGTAATCTATGCTCAGTTAATGCACAAGGGGTTGGTGAATTTTGCTTTTGAACCATTTGCTATTATGAAACCTTTGCATAAATAAAAATTTGGTGATTATAAAATCATTGATATTAAATTTTTTAAATAAAAATGTAAAAAGAAAATAGAATTTTTTTAGTTTTATAAATTTTTGCAATAATATATTTTATGTTTAATAAAAAACATTTTGAAAGTTTCTTTCATATAAGCTTTAAACTAAATATTATTAAATAAAAATATCATAAATTACACAATAACAAAGAAACTAAAAATGGTAAGATAATTATGTGGTTTAGCCTAACCCTTGTCTATGTCCAACATAGTCAATCTAACCAAGATTTTACTATCAAAACTACTCCCTTTCATTAGGGAATATAGAGAAACCTTAACAAATAATACCTTTTTGCAACAATAGGTATGGGTTCATTGACACAATTTTAATAATAAAATTTTATAATATTGAAATATAATTCAAAATAAAAATTTATCAAAAAGTTTCATTACTCACTCATAAAGCATATATGACAACTTTATTAATTATGATGTTAGAATATGAGTGCACATATGAAAATTGTTTAAATAACAAAAAAGACAATTTTGAAATATTAAATCCAATACATTGATCAATTTATTCAAATAGTATTAAGAAAATTGAATGAACAATGATATTGAACTACTACAATCTTTTTAGAAAAATAAAAAAGGAATAAAAAAATAAATAATTAATTATAAAGAAATCATCAGTAAGATGTGCAATGGAAGAAAATACTGAAGCAAGAAAGAGAAAAAATTAGTCACAAGCACAACTCCAACGAAAGAGTGAAAATTTGATTAAAACTTTTTGTTTTCTTCTTGTCTTCCCAAAAACTTCATGTAGCAAGGTAAAATCACCTATTCTACAATTCTTAAGGGTCCTCTATCTATATTAAAATATTTTTAGATTAAAATAAAACTCTTTTATGGATTATTATGGTAACCAAAATAGACATTAAAACCTTGGAGTTCTAAACAAACAAAACTGACTTCCTAGAAAACTGATTACAAGTAAGAACAATGATGATCATCTGATCTAGGCACATGAAAAAAGTGTCATTTGATCAAGATACTAAATAAATGGTCAAGATGTAATCCATATGTGTAAGAGCACTTTTCACAAAGGTAGACATGATCTTAGCCATTTAATCAAGTTTGATGGATGGATGGCAAGAAGATATTCACTATTCACAAATATGGAGAAGTTCTCAAACAATTGATTAAGTTTATATATGGTTGGTAATATGCAAATTACTATTCAAATTGGCGACACTAATCTCATTCATTTGATTATGTTTGTTTGATTAACGATGAGATCAAATCTACTATTCACAAAAGTGATGTGATCCTAACAGTTTGTTCACAAAAACACATGATCAAGGAACATTAATTTGCTCTAGTTTAGAAGCACATAAGGAAAATTATTAGCCCTACATTGTAGAAATGTATGCGAGCTCTTAGAATATTGGTAAGCCAAATGGGGTTGCTTTCCTCATGATGCCTTGGAAGGTCATGACCCAACCCACATATGCATACGTACATGGGTCTGACTTGACTTGATCTAACAACTTGCCACGTTATAAGTTCATTCTGACATAATACACCAAAAATGGTCCAATAATTATTTCCTAACCTAATTTAACCTAGGCCACTAAGGATTTGATAACACTTGGGCTTAACCTAACTTGGTTCAACCAATCCCCTTACCTAAGGCTCTTTAGGTCTATTTTCTCTTACTTTGGGCTACTTGACATGATCTTTTAGCTTGGCCTTGTGTTGGGTTCCAAGGCTAGATTTTTTGTTTCCTTTTCTAAAACCATTTTTTCCATATTTATTATTTTTTTATTACATTTAAAGTAATTTTCTTGCCACAAAATTTTTAAAATATTTTCACAACTACTAAAATAATAATACATAAAAAATCAATAATAATGTATTTGAATGAATAACATCATGCAACCTAATTATGCGATATGTAAATAAGTGATAGGATAAACTAACAAAGCAAAATCATTTTTGAAGATTGATCTCTACTGGTTAGCTTATCTACCAAAAGTTTTGTAACTAACTCTTTGATAAGCCATTTAAGCCATTACTAAAGTAACAATAACAACACTACTAAACATTACCTCACTTATAAATTGCTCCATGAAACATTTGATCAAAGATTTCCAATTGATTCAACTTGTAATAGCTTGAGATGCATCACTTGAAAGATACTTATCAAAACTAGTGGTGAAAACTAACACAATGGTTTTGTGGTCATTAGAGAATAGTGCCATGATTAGGATGAAGCAATCTCCCATTTTTATGATGACAAAACCAATGACAAAATAGTGAAAAGAAAGATAAAAATCATGCAAACATGCATATGCTCCCCTTACATTCTTATTCACCCATAATATATGAAATTCATATAATTGTTCCACAAACTTGGGACATAATGGATGTTTTTCATTTCATACATATCTTTCCCCTCTTCTTGTTATGCATCAAAAAAAATAAAACAAAAGTGAAAGATGCAAACAAGAAGTGCACATAAAAAAATTTGTGCACAATTTTTCTTTAAACAACTAAGCGTACAAGTTAAACAAAAGTTTTGTTAAAAAATATCAAAAACAAAAGTGACTTATTAATTTTTACACATAAACAAAAGAGAATAGTAAAACTTCATAAGACAATATATTATCAAATCTTGCAAAAATGTAACAATACTAATCAATTCTCATACATTCTATCCATTTTTAGCTTAATAACAGTGATGATTTCCCACTTGGTTGCTCTCTTTATTTAAGTTTTTTTTAATAATTGCTATGACGTGTCAACTTAGAACAATGCCATTAGATTAAAAATTCTTACATCCCCCCATTTAAGTTAAAGAAGGTGTAGGATATATAACAGAACCTTGGATATACATTTATAAAATAAAGAAGCAATATGTAATTCCAAATTAATGAACTAGGTTTTGCAAATTATAACAATGAAGACTAATATAATTCACTTATAGAAATTATTTGTAACTTCAATATGATGATATGGACTAGCAACAATAAATATCTTTCAAAACCTGAAAATAATAATCTAGTTTCTATCGAAGAAAATTATTTTCTTAATCCAAATTATTGAATGTTTTCAAAAAGAAAGACCAAGTGTACAATTAACTGATAAACTTCTTAACTCCCCCTAAAATCTCTCTTATGCTCCCCTAAGTTCTAGCATTAGATTCCCATCCTTTTGTAATACTCAAAATCCATCTACAAAAAGGAATAAAAAATAATAATTTCTCAAAATTCATCTAAGCCTTCAATAAATCTATAGGTTTTACTCTCTATTAGTTACATCATTAAATTTCCAACAAATCATCCAAGAGGTCAATAGGTATGAAAATTATATATCACTCTAAGCTCAAAGTTCAATTCTTTCTTAGATGCTAGGCAAGCCCATGATCATGTAACCTTCTAGTGCAAAGCCCTTACTATCAGTCAATAAGAGAATGATTAGCCTAGGCATCACATATTTGTATGGATTCTAACTTCAATGCATTTGTTCATATTGTTATGCAAGATAACTTCATGCCACTAACTTTTTAATCAAGCATAATGACCAATTGTATGAATCAATGGTTTCTCATATACTATCATTAATTACTATCAAAAAATAATCATTAGAATAGTAAAACTAATCTACCTTACTTGGAGAATTCTCCTTCGTAATGATAGGAAGAGTCATCATCAAACTATTAAAAAGTAATGTCACTATGAATGTTTTGCTATCATAAGCTAGCTATCCCTATGGTAACTTCTTGAACACCTCTAGCTTCAAATTTTGGAACCCTAAAGATAGATAAGACACATTTCTATGGTTCGTTTTTGCATTGGAAATAAAAACCAAAGATGCTTTTACTAATTTCTTCTACCCGAGATTTTTATTCTCACTGAGTTCTGCTTAGGACACCTACGTTTTCATTTAACATATGTGTCTTTGTACCCAATAGCATCATCTAACAATATCTTTGACCTAGATAAACCCATTGATGTATGACATGCAGCCAAAACTAAGGCCTTGCCTCTATCTTACTAAATTAGTAAAATAATAGGAGAAGCAATGGTACTTCAACTTCATCAGCTTGTCAACTCCCACTTATGCCACATCTCTCAAATAATTTGATAAAGTAGATCAAGAGTCAAGCTCAAAAGGTCTTCTTTGCTAACCAATTCTACCAAGCAATTCCCTTGGTTGTGGTTTTCATTAGATAATTGATAGGGATAGTGGCAATCTCATAAATACATTCATGCACATTACACTATAGGTGACGAGGTGTTTGGCTACATAAAGAGAGTCATAGTTACTCCTATTAGTTAACCATGGTTTTTAAATTTCTTCACTTTGACATTTGGAGTAGCACACATAAATTACATTACAAGAGCATCCTTGGCGACCAATGTAATACAATGTTTAATTTAAATACTCGGACTGCTAAAGTTTGGACTAGTTTTGAGTCGATTGTTTGAGGCAAAGGGAAGGCCATCATAGGGTTCATTGTCAATTCATCCACCAGCTACCACATGTCAACCCACTCTCACCATGTGAGCAGTTTAAGTAATCTATCGATAATAAATTATTTTAAGACTTGGACCATCGTCCCCCAAACATTAGAGCCAATCTCTTTCCTGAAGTTACTTATCCATTACGTCGACATACCTTACCTACATCACTCCAATGATTAGGCGTAGAAGGCACTTACCAATTCAAATTTTTAAGGGCCATCAAGTTTGCACCAAACATTGCTCAACTTGTAGTACCTATTCAGCTTCTTTGCTCTATGTTTGGCTAAGCCATTTCTAGAGCTTTTGGGCGATTAAGAAGAAAGATTAATTTGTATAAGAACCAACTTATGTCCTTAGACCACTTGAAATCTCCATTGAGCAAAACATCTCAATTAGAGAATTTTAGCAAAATTTCACTTTCCAAGATTGTACCAAATCGAACTCCCTAAAGGGTTTCCCTATCTCTTAAGATTAGTAAACCTAAGAACAAATGTCATTCAGATGGCACATTTCTCCCTTTAGCCTTCAAAATTTACATTTGAATATTTGCTACTTCCACAAAGATCTACACCAATTAAAACTCCACATAGGCTGGTGTCCTACATTTTGCAGCATCCATTGCACCTTCCTACTCGTCAGGGCTTTACATTACATTAATAGCTAGGAGCTAATCGCACACTTAAGTGCCAAACATTTTTTAGGCTATTTGATTTTATAGGTGAGGTGTTACACACTCCATAGAAAATTTCAACATCTATGACCACTGTCCTGTAGTCTTAATCAACCATCATCCATTCTGGTATCTAGGTTAATATGTAGTTAGGTAGTGCAACTAAACTTTTTATTCATCCTACATCCTCAGTTTTGTTACCAAAAATTTCCCACTTGGAGCCTACATTCCTTAACTCAATTCATCAAAGAACCCAAGCCTTCTTACTTATTTAAAGTTTAATATTAGATCGAGGGCATTATGTCATGATGCCACTAACCATTTGCTTTACCTATTAAAACTTTGATGGCTTCTAAAACTATCCAAAGGAAAAATTTGAAGGGAACTATTGACCAGATAGTTTGATTAGTCTTTAGCTCAAATACCCAAGTTATGCAAATGATTTGCATGTCAGTTTTGCTGAAAGTTTCTACTAGAGTTTCTTTTTGCTTCACCATACTTAAGCATTGTTCAACATTTTTTGGGTCTCAATAAGATTCTTAAACTTGAACAAATTTCTAAAGATATCAATTAGTTCACATCTCACCTGTCAAATGAGGATCCCAGTAATTACTTCTATGAACCTTCTGAGCTTGCACGCTCATTGACTCGTAAGTACTTCAAACTCCATTGTTTATGTTTCAAGATGGGTCAGAATTGGAGACCACTAGTCAAACAAAAAGCATGTGGTGTAGCCATGGCATGCATTGATGGATTTGGGCATTTTGATCAGCCACAATGACAATTTCTTCACTAGGGATGTCGACCTAAGCACCTACTATTATGATGTCCCAAGAAGGTCCACTCCTTGAGCAATGCAACAAATCATTTGATGACAATTTCAAACACTATTTAACTCTCTTTTGAAAGTCCTTTTCATTTTTTCCTCATGAAACTTATTTCTTATTGAGCTCTTGTGAGTATTTTTCCTTTGATTGAAATATCATTCAATTTGGGTTGCATTCCCAAAATACATGACTAATTGACAAGGCCAAATGTAGTAATATGGTTTGAGCTTAATGAGGCTTTCACCTTCCCCAATACACCATTTTAGGGGACTTTATCTTGATCTATCACTGAGGACACCACTCAACACTATAATTTATACTTCAAACAGCCCTATTTCCATTCTACCTTGGTCCCATTTTGCTCATCATTACAAAAGGAATCTTATAAGTTCTTCCTTCATTACATATTTATATGTTTAAACTTATTTGACCTTGCTTAACAAGGGGTCTTGATTCAACACCATGGTGCAAGTAGTTGGATTAAGAGCAACTACTTGTTGTATTGTAACATATATTTCTATTATTTAATGCCACAAAACTCAATGGCATCTACCTCTTACCACGTTGATAGCTAACCATCACCCAATGAATTTGCACTCCTTGTCATAGCATGGGGTGCCATGGATGACCTCCAAATTGGGTATGGGACCCAAATAAAAAATTTGAAGCTTTGTTAAGAAGAAATAAATCACATTACGCCTATGCAGGCTTCTAGCACAATTTGGGTTAAAAAATGGGTGGTTCACACGATTTTACAATTTATACCACTTGAAATTTTGATGCATTCTTAATCAATGCATGAGCAAAGATATCCATTGTTGAGATTCATTTGACATTCAATTGCTAAGTTCTAATAGACCTAGTGATGCACAATAGACTCATCACCAGCTTAACATTTGCTCTCCTTCACTACATGACCAGGCCCATTGGTTATTATTTATACCTGATAGTGATGAGCTCCACATGGAAGCAAGAGCACACATGATGGAAGAATGTGATGTGGAATAGTTATCGCACCCCTACTTGTTGCACAGATTGCTCGATAATTTATCATCAAAGATCCTTTTGAAAGTTCACCTATGTGAACCTTGTTACAACTTCTTCCTTTAAATGATAAAGTCAATGATCTTATCATTGTGCCAGTCATCATGGAAAATTGCTCACATTGCAATGATCTAAGCACTTCACTAGAACATTGAATCGATAAGAGAGATGGGTAATGTGTAAAATGGGTTGGGTCATCGACATTGTAAGCTAATGACTAACACTTACTAATAAATGCTCATTGAAGACAAACAATTGCAATGATCTATCCTCATAATGATGAAATTTTCAAAAGATTCCTTAAGTCTTTCGACCAAGGAAATGGACTTGTTGAATACATAAGTGTAGCATGTCCATAGTTCAAAACATTTAAGGGCATCGCAGAACTATTATAGCCCAAAACGTTCATTTCTTATGCATCCAATGTCCCTCTATGAACTTTTCATAAGACTTGCTTTCCATATTGCTTGTCAAAAAGTTGAGGTCATATTCATTAATGGAATTAACCAGACAAATTACTCCTCCAACAAAGAATGGTCATGCAACAACACCCATATAATTAAGAAAGAGCTCTCAATCTATAAATCTATGATATGACTAGACCTTGTAAGTTTCCTCAAGTTGAGCCAATTAGAGCCATAGCTCCACTATTGGTGCAGCTCACTAATGATGCTTCTTAAGGAATAGGGTGGTTTAGAATCTGTGGTTTTTCTTTTCGAAAAAAGTGATAATTATTAAGAATCATAGAGTGCTAATGCCTTAACAAGGCGGGTTATGGATACAGGTTTTAAATTCTAAGTACACTATGATAAATTACAATCTCTATTTACCTCAGAAGGGCACATATAGTTGCTAATTACAAGTTTATCCAATGCCTTCAACTTTAGGGAATACTGTATGATGACTTGCAGAAGGTAAACACGTTTCTTTTCTATACAATAATAGATTTGGATTTCTCCCAATGTTTTATGGGCGACATTCATCATTGTACAAGTAGTGTATTCGATAAATGTAGAGGAGCTTGTTAAGGCAAATGGAGAATGAGATTGTGACAAAACAAAAGAAAATATTTGATACCAATCGGTATCAAGGGTTATATAATTACCTTGGGCAAAATAAATGCAAAACACATATTGCATTTTAGAAAAAATGAAGGCATAGTGTTGGAAGCCAAATTCATATATTATAGTATCTTTATTTGTCCAAATTTGCAAAGATGGGATGCAACTTGGGCTTGGAAGATGAAAGTGCAACTTTAGGTGAAGATATTCTCATGGAGATTGATTCCAAATCCTATTCCAACTTCCTCGTGGTTTTGTGTGAGAGGATAAACAATGCAAGATACCCATCATGATGCAAGAATGAGGAAAATATAGAGCATTACTTTAATTATATTATAAAACAAATAAAGTATAGGAAAGCAGCATCTCAAATGCAAGCATATTTCTTAAACAAAAGAATTGTAGTCATGTTAGTTCACTCATGAACTAATCAACTCAATGAGGAACAATTTTTGGGATTCTAACATTGCTAATGAAATGAATTTTGCTATAGTCATGTGGTATCATCTATGGTTTAGTAAAAATATGAAAACACATGAAGGCCAGATAATCAATAAAGGTGCAATACAAAGCAATATTCAATTGGATGTTGTCACAATTGTTGTGAGCTTCAGTCTTCCTAAGCTTATCTAGTGGGAGTTCTTTTAGCATCTTTTGGCTATGTGTAACCATAACTCAGACTTCTCCTCTAATGGGTTTTTGGGGACTTAATTGTGATGTGATCATAAATGAAAGTCATAGTGCAGAGATCAGCTTAAGAATTAGGGCTCACATGGGTAAGCCTCTAATTGTTTTGGTAAAATGTAAAACACAGAAGTAGTCAATGAAACTCTTGCAATCCTCAAAGCAAAAGGAAATTTAACAACTTTGTTTTCTAACATTTATGTTGTAATACAATCAGGTTTGATAATTGCTATTATGGAGGTGACTCCATTGTTACTATCTTCTTCTTGTGAAAACATGTATCATGTTGCAATTGATTTTCTGAAAGAATGGATTCTTTCAAGTAGTCCAATTTATTTCAACAAGGAATGGTGTTGTAGATTAATCAAGCATTTTCATGTCATTTGTTTTGGGACTAGGAAATTCCACTTTCCAAATAACATTTGTGATATTTATTTTTAGACTACTTGTATGAAAGTCCTTAAGTAGACTAGATTATACTCTTTGGCTATTTATATTATCAGGGAACCCAAAGACTTTGACTTTTGAATTCTAGCCAAACGAAATGGTGGGTAAATGGCAGATGGTTGATAGAAGGCTTTCTAGCACTAATGGTGGGCTCCAATTAAGGAATAGTACAAAACATACAAGGCATGTGGTGTAATCTTCATCATTGTGGGTCATGGATGTAAGGCACAGTATTGTAAACATTGTTCTTGTGTTGAATGTTCTAGCACAGTATTGTAAACATACTCAGAGAAAGTAAGAGATTATGTGGACATATTAATGGATGTGTATAAATCAAACGAGTTACTTTATTAAGTGAACTCATCAATAGAAGATGATGGTGAATCAATGAGTGGATGGGATACGACTATTATTCATTTGAATATGTAAATGAAACTGGGCAGACTATGGAAAAACTATGCATCACTAATAGTCATTTAAAGTAAAATGAGTTTATAAATCTATGCAATGTACAGAGGGAGAATGTTATAAATATTAATGTTACCGAGGTAACTAATGCACGAAGGCATACCCAAAGTGTTTAGGATAATGCCAAAGTGATTTCGAAGGTAAACTATCTCAATAGTGACAAACCAACACGTAATCAAGTTAATGTGAGTTTCATGGTTGCTCTTACAAGACAAAAATGAATAATGTTAACAACATTTATCCTGGAGGTTCATTTTGTAATTACATGGAGAGACTAGCAAATGTAGATGTGAAGATGATTGATTTGAGAAAAGGAATAAAGGGTTGGTATGAGAATTAAAACACAAAAAATGATTTTAGTTCATATCAGGTTTAATCTTGGAAAATAAAGGTGCCTCTTATTTCTTGAAGCATTTGTGGAAGTGTAGAAGGCTACACTGATACTAGATGCAGTTGGTAATTATATGTGGTATCATTCAAAGATGTATTTTTTTTCAATGTAGGTCATTTTGACTAGGGAGAATAGGGGAAGATGAGGCATTCATATTACTACAATCATAACAATCGTCTCGCTTATTATGTGAGGCTTAATTGTCTTAAAAATTGAAGGCTTTTAATAATTTTCCTGATGATAAACTAATCAGATGGGGATCAAGCTTGATTTGAGTAAGGAAGGCATTCCTTAATGCTAATAATATCAATCTTACTTGACATAGAAATTAAAAGATTTTAGTGACATATTTGTTGATGATCTAGCTAGAGAACCTTCATAATTGGCTCAAGAATGGATACTATTATTAGGTGGTCAGATAAAGCATTAAGTTGAGTTGGAAAATAGTGAACAAGATAAATAAGAATTATCAGGGTGCTTGCAACTTAAGAAGAACCTTGTTGGGTAAAAGTAAGGATGAACTATTGTTGGAATTGTATTATGAGTAAAATATTGAGAGACATTATTGGTAGAGGAAGTTGCAAATAATTACTAAAGGGTGGATTCATTGTGCATCAATCAAACTTATGGATATTTGTTTTATATAGTAGGTGAAAAATGGGACCAATGGAGTGCTATTCTAGAGATTTTCTCCTTCTCCTTCTTCTACCTCTTCTTCTTCTTCTCCTCCTTCTCCTTCTTCTTCTTCATCTTCTTCTTCTTGTTCTTCTCCTTCTTCTTCTCCTCCTTTTTCTTCTTCTTCTTCTTCTTCTTCTTCTTCTCCTTCTTTTCTTCTTCTACTTCTTCACCTTCTCCTTTTTTTTCTCTTCTCCTTCTCTTTCTTGATCATCTTCTTCTTCTTCATCATCTTGTTGTTCTCCTTCTTCTTTTTCTTCTTCTTTCTTCTTCTTCTCCTCCTCCTTCTCCTTCTTCTCCTTCCTCTTCTTCTTCTTCTTCTCCTTCTTCTTCTTCTTCTTCTTCTC
>JAIUJO010001605.1:0-2500 GCA_023846275.1 Vanilla planifolia
TTCTTCTTCTTCCTCTTCATCTTTTTCTTCTTCCTCTTCTTCTTTTTCTCCTTCTTCATCATCATCACCATCTTCTTCATCATCTTATTCTTCTTTTCCTTCTTCTACTACGACTACTACTACTACTTCTTCCATGTCTTCTTCTTCTTCTTCTTCTTCTTTTTCTCCTCCTTCTTCCTCTTCTTCCTTTTCTTCTTCTCTTTCTTCTACTTTCCTTCTTCTTCTTATTCTTCTTCTCATTCTTCATCTTATTATTCTTTTTTTCTTTTTGGTCTATCTTCTTCATCTTCTTAAACTTTTTCTTCTTCTTCTTCTTCTTCTTTGTTTTCTTCATTTTCATCTTCTTCTCTTCCTTCTCTTCTTCTTCTTTGTCTTCTTCTTCTTCTTCTTCTTCTTCATCATCTTCGTTTTTACCTTCTTCGTCTTCTTCATCTTCTTCCTGCGTCATCTTCTTCTTTATTTTCTTCTTTCACTTGTTCTTTTTCTTCTACCTCTTCTTCTACTTCTTCTTCTTTTACCTCCTCTTCTACTACTTCTTAATCATCATCTTCTTCTTCTTCTTTGCCTTCTTCTTATTCTTCTTCTTCTTCTTCTTATTCTTCTTCTTCTTCCCTTTCTTCTTCTTCTTCTTCCCTTTCTTCTTCTTCTTCTTCCCTTTCTTCTTCTTCTTTTTCTTCTTCTTCATCCCCCTTCTTCTTTTTTTCTCCTTCTTTTTCATCATCATCATCATCTTCTTCTCCCACTTCTTCTTCCTCTTCTTCTTCTTCTTCTTCTTCTTCTTGTCCTTCTCCTCTCTCACTTCCTTCTTCTTCTTCTTCTTCTTCTTATTCTTGGTCTTCTTCTTCTTCATCATCATCTTCTTCTTCTTACTTGTCTTCTTCTTCAACTTTTCTTCTTCTTCTTCTTCTTTCGTCCCCCCTCTGGAGAACTCTTTTGTTTCAACTTCTTCTTCTTCATCATCTTCTCCGTCTTCTTCTTTGACATATTCGTCTCCTTCTTCTTCTTCCTCTTCTTCTTCTACTTTTGTTATCTTCTTCTCCATCTTCTACTCCTTCTTCTCCTTCTTCTTCTTCATCTTCTTCTTCTTCTTCTTCTTCTTCTTCTTCTCCTTCTCTTCTTCTTCATCTTCCACTTCTTCTTTTTTATATTCTTCTTTTTCTCTTCTTCTTCTACTTTATTGTCTTCTGCTTCTTTTTCCAACAGTCTTTTTGTATTCCTCTTCTTCTACTTCTTCTACATCATCATCTTCCTCTTCTTCTTCTTCTTTGTCTTCTTCCACTTCTTTTCTTATTCTTCTTCTACTTCCTCTACATCTTCTACTTCTTCTACTTCTTTGTACTATTCTTCTTCTTCCTCTTCTTCATCTTATTCTTCTTAATCTTCTTCTTCTTCTTCAACTTTTTCTTCTTCTTTGTCTTCTACTTGTTCTTCATCTTCTTCTTCTTCTTTTTCATCTTCTTCTTCTTCTTCTTTTTCATCTTCTTCTTCTTCTTTTTTGTCTTCTACTTCTTCATCTTCTTCTTCTTCTCCTTCTTCTTCTTCTTCTTTTTTCTTCTTCTTCTTCTTCTTCGACTTTTTCTTCGTCTTCTTATTCTTTGTCGTCATCATCTTATTCTTCTCCTTCCTCTTTTTCTTCTTCCTCTTCTTCTTCTTCTTCTTCTTTTTTCATCTTCTTCTTCTTCTTCTTCTTCTTCAATTTCTTCTTCTTCTTCAATTTCTTCTTCTCTTCTTCTTAGTCTTCTTCTTCTACCTTTTCTTCTATTTCTTCTTCTTCTTCTTCTTCTTCTTCTCCTTCTCCTTCTACTCCTCCTCTTCCTCCTCCTCCTTTATCTTCTTCATTTTCTTTTCCTCTTCTTTATCTTCTTCTTTTTCTTCTTTGTCTTCATCTTCTCTTTTTTCATCCTCTCATTTTTTTTCTTCGTCGCTTTATCTCTCTCTTCTTCTTCTTCTTCATCTCCTTCTACTTCTTTTTCTTTTTCTTCTTGTTCTTCCCCTTCTTCTTCTTCTTCTTATTCTCATTCTACTTCTTGTTCTTCTTCTTCTCCTCGATATCCTTTGTCTTTTTCTACTTCATCTTCTTGTTCTTCTTCTTAATCTTACATCTTCTTCTTCTTCTTCTCCTTCTACTTCTTCTTCTTCTTTATCTTCCATTTCTTCTACTTCTTCATCTTCATCATCATATTCTTCTTCTTTTACTTCTTCTTCCCTTTCACCTTCTTTTTCTTATTGTTCTTCATCTTCTCATTGTTCGTGTTCTTCTTCTTATTATTATTCTTCTTCTTGCTCTTCGCCTTCTCCTTCAACTCCTTCTTTGTTTTCTCTTTGTCTTCCTTTTCTTGTTCTTCTTCTTGTTCTAGTTCTTCTCTTGATCTTCTTCTTCTTCTTTTTCTTCTTCTTCGTGTTCTTCTTCTTCTTCTTCTTGTTCTTCTTCTTCCACTTGTTGTTCTTCTTCCACTTTTTCATCTTCCTCTTCTTTATCTTCTTCTTCTTTGTCTTCTTC